>JAZAYU010000234.1:353774-482157 GCA_038501625.1 Corbicula japonica | reverse complement strand
TTATTTCTGCGTTTTCGGTTCCCGTGAAGGATAAAATTATTATTTCTGCGGTTCAAATTGGGTAAGGTGTCGTAAGAATATTACTTATATAATATACACTAAGAACATACTGTTACTCATTTTTAGTAAAAATAAGAAATATATTATTTATCAATTGCGAATAACAATTCTCAAACAACCTTTAATTGAATTGAATGTTTGAGAAATGTTTGAGCAAATGTCGCGTTTATACTATGCGTAAACGATAACAATTAACGGTATTTGTTCGTAATTATTTTACCCTGTCTGTACCATGAAACCGATTATTTCGGACATGGCGACTCCGTTGATTTTAGTTTGAAAATGATATAATATTTTGCAATTAAATTTTTTGCTGATTTTTTTCTGCTGGATATTCATCCAAAGACCACAGAAACGCAGAAATATTGCACCCGCAGAAATAACCCGCTACACGGTATGGATCTGGAATATTAATTTTAATGCTATTTTATATATGAAACGTAAAATGTGCCTTTTTATTGTGTATCAAAAAATAAACTTTACTGACAAAATGTGACGTATTTAACTGTCTATCTGGAAATGAAAATAAGTAACGATAGGTATCTTTTCTTGTACGATGTACATGAATAGGATTTAAATAACATGTGTCGAGAATTTTAGTATTTTTGAACACTGCAGCATGTTGGTTGTCAGGAATTGTAATATGCGAAATTGTATCTGTCTATCGAGAAATGCATTATATGAACTTCCAGAGAACATAATGACTTGTAGAATGTGAATTCGGCCTTAATTATGCTCTAGATCATAATTATTGACTAAATGGTGTAAAAATGATGGATATATTTTAATTTCTAATATGCATGTATTTGTTCTTTAAAAAGCGAAATAGCGACGAGTAAATGTCTATTCAGAGATGTACAAGGCGTTGATTCCTGCGATTAAACCATATTAATTTTTTTCTTTATGTCTTTTCTTGTACAACCAATTTTTTTTGTACAATATGTATAGATAACTCGTGAATTTAAGTAACTTTAAAACACTGCACTATCTTAGTTTTCTAAAAAATATAAAAAATACAAACTGTGAATGCAAACTTATTTTTGCCTTGTTACATGTACTTGAATTTTACAATAAATTCTGGATTGTGGTTAGCAAAGATATTAATATTTTAAATGTATAAATGTAATTTATTGTAGTGAACTTAATGTCTCTTATAGTTCTATATTAGAACGGCCATTTACAAGTTATTTTTATGTAATGTTTTATGTAATGTTTTAATATGTAATGTTTTATGTAATGTTTTATGTAAATGGATGAGACTATAATAAACTATTAAACTACGAAGACCATAAACGTTGACTTAATGGAGACAAAACATCTTTCTTCTTTAAAGTCATATAGCGACATTAAAGTGAATATTCAAAAATGAACAAGGCGTTAATTCTAGCGATTAGGCCAAATTATATATTTCATGTCTCTTTTTCTACTATACATGTTTAAAATTCGATCAAGTTGTTACATGTACCCTTGCATACGATGACCACAAACGTTGAATTGATTATTTACAAAAAAACATGTCATAGGTCATTTAAGTCAACAAAATAATGTAGAAGTTATTAATTCCTCTTTTATATCTTATAGGTCGTTATGCTTAGTGTTGTCCTGCGTGACGATTCAAGCAACAGACAAGGCATGCGGCTCAATATCAGACCCGGAGTATAATATCATTTTGAAAACGATTTTGAAAGGCACGTATGATGTTCCTGTAGTGGAAAGAACGCTTTTAGAAAGAACTGCTTTGCGCCGATATCAAAGAAATAAGCAATTTTATTCAGTTGAAAACAATCGATTATATTATAAAGGGAAAGAGATTGTGTCTAACTCAAAGTGTAACAAGCTGATTATAGATAGTTATCATAAAAATAAAGGTATAGGCGTTAGAAGAATGTACCATTTGTTAAAACGGAGGTACGTGGGGGTCTCTGAAGATCGTATTAAAGATGTTCTGTCAAAATTACCTGAATACCAAAAGGAGCATGCTAAATTCCTGAATAGAGCACCTCTGAAACACGTGTGCAGCAACTCAGTACATGAAATACTTCAAATCGATCTGGTTGATATGCAGAGGGAAGCAGTTTCATATAAAAGGGAAAAGCAAAAATTCATTTTGAGCGTGATGGACATCTTTAGTAGATTCGTGTGGTTACGTGCACTGCCTAGAAAATCAGCAGATATTGTCGCCAAACATCTAAGCCTGATATTCACAGAGTTTGGTAAACCGAAAATTATTCAACACGATAGAGGCCGCGAGTTTGATGGAAAGGTGAAACGCCTTTTGAAGGAGCTAGATATTAAGAACATTAAAAGTCGCCCTTACCACCCACAAAGCCAAGGAAAAGTTGAAAGAATGCACAAGAGTCTTAAAAGAAAAATTGCATATGATTTGACACACGCGAACCCATGTGGCATCAACTGGGCAAAGCAATTACCAGAGTATCAACGCGTATTAAACAATACTCCGAAAGAATGCCTGGGTTGGAGCACACCGTGTGAGATTTATTATGGGAGGGATGTATTTGAAAAAGACTCGACATTAAAGCGTAAACAAAAAGCCCAAAAAATACGAGATGCTGCGAAGGCCGCGACAATAAAATGTAATAAACGCAATGACAGAGCACATGAAAAAGCGCGCAAACCACCTGTGTATAGTTTAAATGAAACAGTGCTGCTTCGTTACAAGAAAAGGGGTCTGTTAAACAGGAGGCGTTGGGTTGTTGAAGGAATTATTCAGAAGCGATCCCTGGCTACCAACATGTATAAAATTAAGTATGTTGTTCCGAACTCTGCGAAGACCGGGCGAAAACGTAAAGAGACAAAATGGTATAATGTTAGCGATATTTCACGATACTCACCGGTTGATATGTCTATCAAAAAACGTTTACATCGCAAACAATTTTATATACCTACAACAAAAGCATCCCAACTAGAAAACTTGAGGTCGGAATTCGGACTCCCAATTATAATGAATCCTATTGGAAACGGGAACTGTCAGTTTTCGGCGGTGTTATATCAATTACGACAACATGGAATTTATAGATCAGAGGAGACAATGCGACAAGAAGTTGTCACTTTTTTAAGTGAAACCCCAAGACTTGGCAGCAGTGATTTCGGTGGATGCTGGTGGGACTCTATTCTGGAACAACCAGAGATGTACTTGGCCCGTATGTCAAGGGAGTTCGAGTTTGGGGATCAGATAACACTACAGGCTATGTCACAGCTATACAACGTACAAATCATCGTAGTATCTACGATGAATAGTGCAACAACATTAATTAGCCCGAGTGGCAGTTCAGTTCTGTCTAACGGCATCCCTGTTATAATATTGGGGCATTACCCAGAAGGTGCTGGTGAGCATTACGTAGCCCTTGGATATGAACAAGAAACCTTAGAAGCAATCATAGACAGATCTCCCCAGATAACATTGGAAACTAGAGACGCAGTCAACGGAGACGTCGCACAAACTAGCTATGTGAATTCGACCTCGGACAACGCAGAATTAAGCAATGAAAATACCCCCAATGCAGAAGACAATTTCAATACTCAAGAAGTGGGTATTAGAAATAATAGCTCTTTAGAGTGCGATGGTAACATCGAACAGTTCCGCGACATGGTACGCTATATGAGGGAAAAGAAACAAAAGAAACAGAAACTTTACGTTGAACTCCCACCAGAGATTTGGCATTTGATAGTCAACCTTGTTTTGAAAGTGAGTCCAATGTCACGATTTACACTCGAACGGGTTAATAGAATGTTTAAAGAAATTGTTATGCAGACACCTCCACCGAGATTTTATCTTAACCCTGTGCGATTTAGAGATGTGTCGGTTTGGCCAATTAGTGTTCGTAAAATCATTTCCGTAGCTGGTCCGGGAAGTGGACTTGTGCAAGAAATCCGAGATGTAATTAATCATTCCTCATGGTCAAACGCCTGGCTATTTCTTCGAATGGCAACTGTTTGCGGGTGGTACGTAGTAAAAGGGATTTGGTTCAGACGTCACAGTTACTACAATAAGAAATAAACATTTCAATAAAATTAATCATGTTTTATTAGTACATTATGATTGTGCCACATTTCTTTTAATTAAGGTTGTGTTGTCTCGAGAGACAATTTGTTGCATTAATAATTTGACTTTTTTGCAGTTGATATTGTTTTGAAACAGTTCGCAGTTATTGTGTAGTATCGACATAATTTTTTTTTTCAGTATTTTACATGAAGCCAGATTTGACAGTGTATGTTACCTTATGTTTTGGGTCGCTCAATGACGTACAATCGTAATCGTCATTTATACGTTCACAGTTATACAGTTTTTGATACTTGTTCTTATTCATAAGCTTGTTTGAAGTATGTTTTGTTTTTATTATGGTTGATTTTGTTTATACCTAACAAAGTAGATTTGTAAATTTGATAACGCTTGTAACATGCAATGTCTCGATTTATTTTGTCTTATATTGAATATGTTTTCTTGCATACCGATACATAATGATGTATAATTTGAACAGTTCTTAAAAATAAAAATCTCAACACACACGTCTTTTTCAATGCCATAGTCACTAGTAGTTTCACAAAAGGGCAACACTGATGTTAGAGCGTCAGATCCTTGACAAGAGTTGTTATTTTTCCCAAAGCAACACAGTTCAAATACACCATCCTAACGATACACGGACAAAGCAAGCACGTATTTCCTGTATGTATATAATTTCTAATAAATGTGCATGCTAATATCATATTACTTAAATTACTGTTATCATAACAAAAGATTTAAAAAGCCATAAACATGATTTTATATGCATCAAACATTTCTAGAAGACACATGCTTGTTTTGTAAGTCAGTCATTTTATGAAAACGGGCGTAGCTTAACTAAGGTGTAGCTCTCATTAAAGTTTGATATACTGACGAGATTAGACATTACGGTAATTCAGATTTCAATTCATTGGTACAAAACTAATAGAAAAATGTATGCATGACAGAACACTGCTAACAATATATAACAATACAAGGGTATAAGTTCTCATATACATGGCGAATCAAGCATTGATTAAACCGATTGAATCATTGAAACGATCATGTGTCGACAGATGCGTTAAGGTGGTAGGTATCATTTGTCACAATATAGTTAAAGTTGGGGGGAAGTGTGGTTTCCTATTTTTATAAAACTTCATGTTATTTAATAATTAAAAATATTCCTATTACATAAGATATCATTTATAGGGCATATAAATGTAACAGGTCAATCAGGAATTATAAAAAATAGAAATATGAAACAATTTCTCTCACTGAGTGTAGCCTTATTGCCGGGAGTCCAAACTTCCAAATTATCAACTACTAGTATAGTATTAAACTACAGTCACAGGAAGGTTGTCTATATCAAAGTTAACAATGTCTTAGAATTTAGTTTAATAAACTTTACTAGAACAATAGCAAAACATGTTTCTCCCAGTGGCTACAAAAGGAAATTTTGACATTCATGTTTGCATTGTTTATAACTATTGTTCTAGTAAAGTTTATTGAACTAAATTCAAAGACATTGTTAACCTTGATATCCTTTCCGCACCCGACCCTGTTTTCCGGACGGACGTCCGTAACGTATTTAAACATGACAAAATTTTGACTTCACAAAACCCGACCCTGTTTTACTGGAGGTCGCCTGAAACGTATTTAAACGTGTGCTTTTTCACGATTTTAAAAATATAACGTAAATCTGCGTAAATTTAATTTTAATGCCCGTTGAAAAGTTTATGTTTGAATAAAGCATATACGCTTTTGTTCGTTACCGGTATTCTATCTTTTAAAGAAATTCGGAATTTTCAACATGGTAAGAAACCCGTGTAAAACACGTTATCTAACGTTATGGTCTTTCTTCTGTAAAAAGGGTGGAAAAATGCACCAAGAATGGTGCGTTAAAATCCCGAATTTCAGCGCTCTTTTACGTCATTGGTGAAAAATTCAGTTTAATATTGCAGGAAGACTGTAACGTAAAATTCCGTAAATTAATTAATCTAACATGTCCAAAGTAAGCGTGTTAGGAGCGTAGTAATATAAAACTTTATTTCTAAAATGCATTTAGGTTATCCCTTATATTGAATGTTATTCCTTAGCTCGGTTTTTGTTTTAATTTAATTGTTTCTTAATGTACGGTCAACTGTTGAATATGTGAAATCCCTAAAATTTCGATAATTTATCTGCCTCGGACAATATCACCATGATAACTTAAAGGGATATCTCCATCTTATCGGAAATGAAATCACAACCACTTACAAAGAATTATAGATGATCAATCATTAAACTAAGTATCAATATTAATATTGAGAATAAAGAAGACCTCACCACCAACCTTCCCTGCTTCTGGTACAATTGTGCTGCGTCTACCACGCTCCTTGTACGCTTCTACCCTGATTCTTGTTTGCTACGATCCTACTACATTTGTTTTGAACATGTCCAAAATAAGCGTGTTAGGAGCGTAGTGCTCCCCGATCATAAAGACCCTAACACGCCTTTGAAGACCCAACAAAGATTCTACTACGATTCGTCATTATCGGGGGTGGGGTGGGGGTGGTGTTAAACAATACCACAAACATGTATCTGGTATTGTTTAACACCACCCCCACCCCACCCCCGATCATGACGAATCGTAGTAGAATATATTCAAAGCTCATTATAAAAATATTTTGTAATCATATTTATCTGCATATGTTCTTTGAACAATTGAATAAAATGTTGAAAGTATTCAAAAATAGCCATTTACATTAATTTTGTACATGTTAATTATAGCTGTGATATTTGTATGGCAACCAGACAATCAATTACATGTATATGCTATAATAACACTATCAATTTAATATACGCTATTCAAATACATGCATACTAAATGACTTGTTGCTTTCTCTTTAGAAGATTATCAAGATGCAATATTAATAATAATTGCGACATTTCCCGTCGATGTTGCGACATATACCGGCAGCGAATTTTTTTGCGACATTTCCCGTCAACAATGCGACATATACCGGCAATGGGGTTTACGACGTTTTCAGCAGATTGCGACATTTCCCGGCGACGGTGCGACATTTTCCGGTAGATTATGACGTTTCCCGGCGATGCGACATTTCCCGGCGCTACAATCATCTTCAGGTTATAACCACACTTATAGAACAGTTACAAGACAAAACCAAAATTTGAAATTATAATATTTAGCGATTGAATTGGTGGTTATAAATTCATTTTCAAAAGGTCAAGAAATAAAATTCTCGGATGTGTTTGCTTTAGTCATTTGATAAATATAAATATTTTCTCTTACAAACGGTTTATTTGCGGCTTGTAGGCTTAACCCTGGTTACCGGGAACTAGGAAGATTTTTTGTTTGTCACTTATACTCAAATAATATTTAATAAGAACGATGGTGTTTAGTTTTCGTTTTGAAAAGAATAGCATACTGCATTTTTTGTATTTTTACCAGACCATTATCGAATTGCAAATGTATAAATGTTTTACTTGGTTTCTGTATTTTAGTTGTTAGACATACTCTATTGTATCTTATTTACACGAGGTAAACGGTGGCTTTTCACAACGCAAGGCAGGTTCTTTTATCCAATCTGAAAACAAAACCAAATGATATTTTTCGATGATTCACCAGTATCTTTTACTTCTACTCTAACAGTTGGATATGATAAATTATTTAAATGTTTTGAATTGCAGTTTACTTTTCTTTTATAAACTCCAGTAGCAATAGACAAGCATGCCAACGTACGTCAATAGTCATACGTTCTTACGCACATGGTAATACCCAGTCCACTAACCAATTTCTGTCAATTTAACTCAATAATCGTACTATCATTGAACAAGTTCCTACTTGTTCGGGTCTCAAACAAGTAGTTCAGTTTCTATATAGTTAGCTTGACAGTTCCAGTACCGACTTTTTGTATAGGTTTGCAAGCTATTGTAATTGCTATTGTATATGTTTTTGCATGTAATGATCAGCAGCGGATGGGTGCATTGGACTCAAGTTACAAAGGCACTTAGTACATGTTGAGACTCCTGTTTTTGGAAATGTTAGGTTGGTGGTTGGTGCATCCTGGAACCTGATTTAAACCACCTTGACTACACGCCCAGTGGCAAATATGATTTGCCACTATCCGTTTTAAGGAAATAACTCCTATGCTTCTTTTGTTCGTCAATTGTTTTCACACGGCGTTTTTTTTTTTTAATTGATCGTTTTATAAACTTGTGCTCTTCCATTCTCTATCATCACTATTTGTGTTTTTATACTTTTCCAGATGTGGGTAATTTACATTTGTAACTGTCATTTCTTTTTTTAAAATTTGGATACTAGATCCCTTTTTCCCCAAGAATATCGTTAAAATAAACAATTAAAAAACGCCAATACACAAACTTTGACCGAAAGGTGATAAAACAACTATTGAACTTTTAATCATTCTGTTATCCCATTTGTTTCATAAAGATTTTAAAGACATGCTAAAAAGTTTAAACATCATTAAAAAAGAAAAATTTTTTTTAAACCAGACAGTTTTTTCCTTTATAATAGGTCCCGTTGCACCAATACGTTGGTCAATTATGTAGACTGAATTTTTCAAATGTGTTCTCTCATTGATTATGGCGTTATTATTATTATTATTATTATTATTAAATAAATTGTGTTAAATTCATAAGCCACTGGTGAACAGATATTCGCAATTAAAAAAAACATATTTCTAATCGTTTTTTTATACCTTATCATCATTATTACTTCATGAAATTTAAAACAATATTTTTAAGATATACCAATATAATGTGTCTTCTTAATAATCTTTTTATGCAAATTTGGCATTTCAACATTGATCTAATCAATCATTTAAGTTTATTTATTGGATTCCTGAAGATACTGTGCCTTAGTTTTTTAAATTAAATAATAAGAAGACGCGGTTGTCATTCAAATTTGAGCTATTGATCCATAGATAAACGGTAGGCAGCTATTATTCCAGTTCCAGACGCCAAGTACCATTGCATGCAACCAGTTGTGCGATCCGAAGAAAAAATAAATTCAGAGCTAAACTGTTTTCAATCAATTACACAATGAATATTTTCTTGATTCTGTTCAGTGGTTGTTATATTGCTGCCAACAACGCCTTAAAATTTGTTCGAGATACCACCTTGGATGGCTCCGTATGCCACAATGAGTATATCATCTTCAGGAATACGGCTGCATCGAAAATAGCGTGTGTGGAAAAGTGTAGTCGCGAAGGTAATTGCTCCAGCATCTTCTACCAACCTGCATCCAAGGAATGCACGGGATGTTTAGGCACCGTTAACGGCATGTTACAGTCGTACCCAGGCGCTCTACACTATAAAATAGGTATGTCTTCTTATTACAAAATTAACTGATATTTCTTGACAATAAACAAACAATTAAATATATATTAACTTTAATTATTTCAATTCCTTTTTTTCTTTTACAATGTTATTTTATAATGCATAACACAATAATTTCTGTGTATATTTATGTAGAATACCTGTTTTAATTATAAATTATGCTTTAACATGGTAGAGATTGGATATTCACAAATCATTAACATCACATATTTCTGGATAGATATGTATTCTTCGTATTAATAATTCTCTTCTTTAAGAATATCCTGACAAATAAAAACAATAACAGTCTCGCTATTTGCCAAAAGAATACGCTTGTTTGTTAAATTATGATGTCTTTAGGTTCTTACAATAGCATAGTGTGTAATGGTAAGAAATTCTGACAGGGAAATTAATATTTGAGATAAGTTAGTTGAGCAGTTAGGAACTCTGCCTCTTCCACTGAAGTCAGATACCAGATTGAACTTTGATAAAATATAATCTTTTTAGACTAGTGTTGTGCCCGCCTTATGCACAGGTCAAATGGGGTTCGTACCTAAAAAGACACAGTTTACTTTCCAAATATAATATATAATATTATTGTTCAAATGTAATTTATTTATTGGAATCCAAATTCAAAGTGATTCCTACTGGAAAGGAACTAATAATTTAATTTGTTGCACTGCAACTTATAACCAATCAAAATAATTGTTACAAAAATGTATAAGATTAATTAAAATTTGACCAATCAAAATTAACCCTGGAATCCAGAGGGCGCTGTAAAATTCCAGCCCCTGGACCGAATCCACAAGCGTGAGTCATAATTGCGTCTTAGGATGACATTTATGGCTTCAAAGGCCGAAAACTGCATAAATAATTAAGTAACGAGATTATCTAATAATTTATCTGTCTGACAACTAACGTTTCTTTGTTCAATAAAGGTTTAAGCCACATACTTTATAAGATTATGATCTTTGTTAGTTGCCAAAATTTTCCATGAAATCTGTCATCGAAATATTTTAATGAAAATAAATATACAAAAACCCTTTAAGTTAATTTTTAACTTAAAAAAATACCTTTACAAATATAAAATGCGAAAACTTTTGAAGTTAATTTTTTAACATAAACTCGAAATACAATATAAAAACAAAAATACCCAAAATTTAATGCATAACACTAGAAATTGAATTTGAAATCGGTCTAGATATACAGAATACGTAATAAAAAAAGAAGTGTTTATACAGTTATGACTCAAAATTTTCAATACTGGTCCTTTCTAACTGTAGAAAAGGTGAAATATGCATATTAGGAATCGCCACATTCAGAAAAAACAGCCTCCCCACACAGTCAAGAAGAAGAAGAGAGGGAGAGAGCATGGTTAATAAAATGATCAGTTTCAAAAAAGACACCACTAACAATAAACAAAAATGAGAACCCGAGGGGTTACCGCCTTGGAACGGTCTGTGGCAAATCAAATTGCCACTTGGGGTTTAAACCAAGTTCTAGGGTGCACCAACCTCACACTTGCCCCAACAGGTTCTCATATCACAAAACAAGTACAAGTTGTCTTGGTGAAACAACTCCAATCCACTTATCGGCTCAACAATATTGCATTCAAAAGCACACAAACATATAAAACATAAGAAGCTAATAGTATTGCAAAGCCAAAGGGCGGGTACTCAATGATCTTACCAAGACCAGAGCTCCTGGAGTAAAATCAGAAAGAACACGATGACAGGGATAAAAGAAACAAATCGAGCTTCTAGGTTCTTTAAAGAAAGGATTTCCCCATCAACATTTATAATCTTCTTAACACCTGCCACCGTCCGGCAACCAGAGAGGTAAGCACAATGATCAACTGTAAAAGGGTTAATCACCAGCCTGCAGAGCGCTGTAAAATATTAAGTTGGTGAACTTTCTTTTTAATTTTACAGATGATTTTTACGAATAACCGGGAGAAATTAACATTGCCTTTTATCTTCTTAAGTTTATAAATTAAATCTCCATAAAAAACTGGCTATGAAATACCTTGTTACAATAGTGATTTTAAACTGCACCTGTATTTAAGATAAACAGAGTCCGTCTAAAAACTCACCTATGCGTTTTTAAGTCTATTAATGGTGTTAAATGTCTTTTGAGATGATTATAAATTATGAAGCGCGTGGAAGCGTAGTTCGAAAAATTTTAAACTTCCAAAGTAATGCAATATTTCCATACGCACTTAAACGCCATCTATAGTCTATACTCTGTGATAAACCTGTGATAATCGGTGACCGATGCCAAGTAATAATTATAATCGCGTTGAACTTCATTAGGGTTAGTTAATGAAGTTAACTAACTTAGGTTAACTTAGGTCGCTCAACCTAATTTGGTGGTTATCCAGGCCAGCTCTATCGGTAGCGTGTCCAGATATGCATTACTAGGCACTGTCGCCTTACTTTTCATATTCGCTACCCAATATTGTCAATATTTTGACCACTCTTTTCAGCCTGTCCGGATGGGTTTGTTGAATTTAGACGGTATTGCTACGGGCTGACCTCATATTTGCCATACGACGTTGCCAAAGTAAGATCATTTATTCTTGCATTATTGGTGTTTATTTGAATTGCGCTCAACCTGGGGATTGGCAGCGTATGCAGTTATTTGCATTTACAATATTGCCCATGAACAGATTTGATCAAACCGAGCCTGCAATATTTACATTTTTGACATGATCGGTGGCCTTTAAAGTTCCATTTTCATCTTTTATTAAATTAGTGGTTTGGATACCTATCTACTTGGCCTAAACAGTTTATTTTGAGTTTTTGTCATTTTTTCATGTTATATTGCCTATGTGGGTTGGTAAGAGTGTTTGAAGTAAAAAGAATAAGTTTAAGGTTGATGGACTAAATTGGTAAAATGTTTTGGTACTGACTGGTTCAAGGTAGTCACCCAGAGGTTGTCTTCTTTAAGTCCCCTACCGGTGTACAGGAGATGATTATGCCTTTCTTCCGCTCGTCAGTTTTTCTGTCCGTCCGACAGCCTTCAAAGAGAGATTCTGTGATAACTTAAGAAGTACCCTCGATCGTTTCGCAAAACTTTATATACGTATAAATAATGAGAAATATGCACGATCTTTTATTTTTCAACAGATTCAAAGATAAAATGTGACTGTTACTAAAAATAGAAAAAACTTAATACTTCAGAAACTCGAAAAGGACATAAGATATGACCAAGAAACTTGTGCAAATTAAGGTGATAACATGATTATGCACAGCGTTTCATTTCCCAACCATAGCTCAAATGGCGGGTCAGCGTTAGCAAAAACAAAAACAACTGATAATACGATATCAAACACATACAGTTAGGCGCGTAAGAACCTTGTGATTATTATGTATTATTATTTTCTCTTACGCGCAGTTACGTTGTTCGCCATAGGTCAAATATACTAAAATAGAAAAAACATTTATTTTAAGTGATTCAAAAAATACACAGGATATCATCATGTAACTTGGTATGGAATTTTGATTAGGATGTTAACAAGACTCACAAAATGGGAATTGATCTTTAAATAATTTGTTGAACATATATACCAAACGCCAAATCTTTGTTATTCAACACCTTAAGTTAATAAAACAACCACATGTCTAAAGCAGCCAAAAAGAAATTTAACATTTATCTGTCAATCAAAGATATTTTAGATATATTGAAACAGACATATTTATTCATATAGGCGTTCATCACCAATAAAAGTATTTCCAAATAAATGGATCTGCACACGATTTAGCCATTTAAAGGGAGACAAACACATATTCGACGACATTATTAATTATGTCTGCAATGCAATATGAATACTGTTGAAACTGAATACCATTTTTCCTCGTCTGAAATATGCTAATTATGTTACTTTTTTTATTTAGGCTGAGTGTCAGGCACTTGGAGCTGAACCTGCTGAAATTATGGATTTCGAGGAAAACCAGTTTTTGAAAATTTGGTTAGAATGTAAGTTACCCAATATAAAAACTATGTTAAATAGACATATTTCAGTCTGCGTAAACTACACCTTTTTTAAAATTTCATATTGGTTTAATGTTGCTATTTTGCCTAATAAATTAATTTGGTGTTACTTTGTCACTATTTAGAACTTTTGGTGATACAAAGCATGACAGCATCCCAACAAGAACAGGAATGGTAGTTTCCTATGCTTAAAATAGATTTATTCGTGTACAGATATAGTTGAAAGATAATATTATGACGTTTCCCTACTAATTTATTCCGTTACGTATGAAATATATAGAAACCTTTTCCTATTTGCATAATACATACTCATACTGGTGTTCGAAACAGAACGACTCCATGACAGCGTATAGCCGGACAAATCCGATCCCGCTTTCAGCCAAAAACTATGTAACACTGGTGACTGATTTATTCTGCTGAAAGAGATTTATTTACCATGGAATACTGTTACTATTAACCTTGTGTCTTTCTCTTTACTTTGCATAATCCTTACTAATTTGGTTTACAGGGTATGGTGACTATGTTTTCATCGGACTTACCGATATTGCGTCTGAAGGCAACTGGGTTTGGGAGTCTTCTACGAGTCTTACGTTCAGTGATATGTCACCCGTGTACCCAAACAGCAACAGCACCAACTGTGCAGTGTTCTTTTATGATTATTATGATTACAATTACTATTATGATGTAACGTATTATAAATGGATCCCTCATTACTGTGACCACGCCCACTTCATGCTTTGCAAAATGAAATTTCGTTAAGCAGACATTTGTGGTAAACTGAACAGTCATATTTATATCGCCATAACACAAACATAAAACATAACTTTTGATAGGAGAGCAAAACATACTCAACGTTTTAAGAAAACGTTACGACCTACCTGAAAATGTAAATACTGTCTCATAATAAAAAATATTGTAAAATAACACAAAAAGGTACAAGATGTAAACCAAGGCTATTGAATGTTTCTATTTTATGGGATTAATTGCTGCAGAATATATATATGGTATTTAATTAACATATATACAATTACTGAAAGACCATACACTTCCTACAAAGAGCCACTAATTAAATGAAAATAAAGAAGTACACAACTTATTTCTATGACGTTTCTATGACGTCGCACATTTTCCTCATAATCACGCATTCGTCATTTCATACAAGGAAATATAACACCTGTCGTCTTGGTTGTTTATTTCTCATACACATTCTTTTACTTAGAACACATATTACGCGATTGCAGAAACAGTTTTTCCAATAACAACTTAAACGTTTTGTTTGCAATCATCGAAGTTTGAAAATTAATGTGTACACTGGAATTTTGATTTTTGTTTCGTTTACTTAAAACAACGTCACTGATATCTAAGCATTGGTATGTTTTTAATATTTCTATTCCAATACAAAGAGAATTTATACCGCCAATCCATTTTTATAATCAGGTTTCTGCTCTTGCCTATCTTCTGTAAAAATCCATCCTTTATGTCATTTTTTTAATTCATCTTCTGTAAAAAGCAAACCCTTTCTATAATTTCTAAATCCAGCATTGGGTGAGCGGTGATAACATCTGGATCTTTTTAGAAAGACTAAGCAACAATCGGAGATTATCGAAATTCAACATCATTTTAAAATGAATAAACTGTGTCAGTCGTGACACTAGTTATAACAAGTTTTTTAACCATTTTTTTACAAATAATTAGCCAGATTTAATTTCGGTAAAAAGTGGTCAACCGAAAGTTGCTGTTACTGCTGCTCCGAACAGTGAATTGTCAGGCCTTCCAAATCTCCGGATTCTATCCGCAATCTCAGGATTTTAAGTTACTTCTCCGGATCTCCGGATTTCTTGTCCAAATGTCCGGATTTCCATGATATTGCAAAAAATATAGATTAATTAAACCTAATTTAAAAGTTGTGCAATGAACGTAATAGTTATTCTACTGCAGTCGCACATTTCCTGTTTATTACGAGATAACGAGGACGTGGTCAGTGACATGAAGTCTCAATGCCTCTGAAACACAACTATAAAATAACCGCGTGTCATAAACTGAACAAGATCCATGTTACACATGGTTAATCGCCCCCCACCCCCCGCTGGAAATAAGTTAACTGAAGGTTGTATTTTCGTATAATTTACCTGGAGAGGAAATCCTTAAATTGGCAAGGTAGAGTTATTGCTCTTGCACAATGCATTTCATACAAAAGTGCTATTTCTGTGTTTCAAAATTGAAGGAAATCCCTCAACTACATTTGAAATTATGCTCTGAACAAAACTGTGACGGAATGAGATCGTTTCTAAAATCCGTCTTCACCTTTTGTAGGGGGGGGGGGGGGGGGGGGCGTGGGCTTTAGCGAGGGAATAAAACTGAGAAGAAATCTTATTGTAGGTGGTAAAATTGGGACGGACGGACGTATGGAAAGAGACCAATTCTAAAATCCCTCTTTGCCTTTGGCAAGGGGGACTGGAGGCTTTGGCAAGGGAAAAAACTCAGAAGAACTCTTGTTTTAGAAAGACTTAAAAAAGTAAATGTAATAATGTGGGTTTGCAGTTTGAAGAAAACTCCTAAAAATAGGCAAGGTAGAGTTATTGTTCTTACACCTACACCTGTGCTCTGTCAGTGTATGAAGTTTGAATAAAATCCCTCTAGTAGTTTTGGAGTTATGCTACGGACACAATTTATCAAGTAAATCTGATATAGGGGAATAACTCTAAAAAAATAGGCAAGGTAGAGTTATTGGACTTGCACATTACATTACCTACCAATGTGCTCTGTTAGTATATGAAATTTGAATAAAACCCCTCAAGTAGTTTTGGAGTTATGCTCCAGACAACATTTATTAAGTAAATCTGATAAAGGGGAATAACTCTAAAAATAGGCAAGGTAGAGTTATTGTTCTTACACCTACACCTGTGCTCTGTCAGTGTATGAAGTTTGAATAAAATCCCTCAACTAGTTTCGGAGTTATGCTCCGGACAATATTTATCAAGTGAATATGATAAAGGGGAATAACTCTAAAAATAGGCAAGGTAGAGTTATTGTTCTTTCACTTACACCTGTGCTCTGTCAGTGTATGAAGTTTGAATAAAATCCATCAAGTAGTTTTGGAGTTATGCTCCGGACAATATTTATCAAGCGAATATGATAAAGGGGAATAACTCTAAAAATAGGCAAGGTAGAGTTATTGTTCTTTCACTTACACCTGTGCTCTGTCAGTGTATGAAGTTTGAATAAAATCCCTCAAGTAGTTATGGAGTTAAGCTCCGGACAAAATTTATGAAGTAAATCTGATAAAGAGGAATAACTCTTAAAATAGGCAAGGTAGAATTATTGGACTTGCACATTGCACTACCTACCAATGTGCTCTGTCAGTGTATGAAGTTTGAATAAAATCCCTCAAGTAGTTATGGAGTTATGCTCCGGACAAAATTTATCAAGTATATCTGATAAAGAGGAATAACTCTTAAAATAGGCAAGGTAGAGTTATTGGACTTGCACATTGCACTACCTACCAATGTGCTCTGTCAGTGTATGAAGTTTGAAGAAAATCCCTCATGTTGTAAAGGAGTTATGCTCCGGACAAAATTTATCAAGTAAATCTGATAAAGAAGAATAACTCTTAAAATAGGCAAGGTAGAGTTATTGGACTTGCACACTGCACAACCTACTAATGTGCTTTGTAAGTGTATGAAGTTTGAATAAAATCCCTCTTGTAGTTTTGGAGTTATGCTCCGGACAAAATTTATCAAGTAAATATGATAAGAGGAATAACTCTAAAAATAGGCAAGGTCGAGTTATTGTTCTTGCACACTGCACTACCTACTAATGTGCTCTGTCAGTGTATGAAGTTTGAATAAAATCCCTCAAGTAGTTTTGGAGTTATGCTCCGGACAATATTTATCAAGTAAATATGATAAAGGGGAATAACTCTAAAAATAGGCAAGGTATAGTTATTGTTCTTGCACACTGTCAGTGTATGAAGTTTGAATAAAATCCCTCAAGTAGTTTTGGACTTATGCTCCGGACAAAATTGTTTCGGTCGGACGGACGCACAGACGGACGAAGGGCATTTCTAATATCCCCTCGCCTTTGGATAACAAGGGCCTCGATGTTACACCTGCCTCTTTCTATTTCATCATCATCATCATCATCATCATCATCATCATCATTTTTGTTCAGTCACAGTCATAGTGAAAGCAAAAAAAAACCATTAAAACAACAACAACATCATCATCATTATCGTCTTCGTCATCATCATTGACATATTCAGACAAAATCTCCGGATTTTTAATGAAGAAGTTTTGGTAGGCCTGAATTGTGTTACATATGTGTACTTCTACATGCAAAATAGTTTATTTATTAGTCCCTGCTAAGGTATATTTTTTTAAACCCACACACCACTTGAAAAATGTTGCTTCGATTTCCGCCACCCATTTTATTGTATAATAATTTCTTTGCTGTGAACCATACACGTCGGCGCTACAAGAAAAAGACATCAATTATGAATACAAATAGAAAGTGAGTATAACAAATTTCTTCATAAAAACACCATTTTTTGAAAAATAAAGACATACAGTGTTCATGGTAGATGCAAGATTTTTAAAATAGCCTCTCATATTTCTCTGGAAAAAGTATAAATGAATTTGTTTCTCTTAAGACTTCTCTTTCGTCATTCAAAACACTCATAAGTATCATTGGTAGTCAGAAATCCTTGATAACAAATTGAGAAATAACTAACTTAAAGAGTGTTCAATATTTTTACTTGAACTCCACACATAAGACAAATAAAAGCTACTTAATTATACAGTCTAGAATGAACAGATGTTTTCACTATTGTTAAGTTAAATGAAAAGGGGGATTCTACAGTCGTTAAATAAATTATTCGATAGATGAATTTTGTTAAATGTTTATTTATACACAATGCTGTATTGAAATAATGTTTGAACATAATGTATGAGTTGCATGAAGAGTGTCGATTTTAATCTTAATAAATGCATTTTGATGAATAGCAAGTACGAACTATAAAATATTGGATTGGTTAGTTTGCTAGATCCCCGACTTGTTTGCTAGATCCCCGACCAAGCGTCATTCCTTTCCTGATCGACATAAACACCAACGGAGCTTACCCGTTTTGCTATTTTATTCTGCATATATAACACTGTTTAGTTATTGCATTTACTTGTTTTAGAGCTCTACTGACGAAACATCCCTGACTTTTTAGTATGGCATAGGGATTACGCGACTGAGTCATGAAAACCCCATAAATTCATTGCAAGTGTCTGTCCAAAAAGAATGTTGAAGCTGTTGCAACAATTTTGTCTGGTGATAATACGTCAATTAAAGAAGCAATGTCTTACATTAATTCTTGATCTACATTCATTCTGTTTCAATAAAATACCTCTTGTAGTGTAAGAACTCAAGATAAATAAAATTCTTTAAAATATAATAAATAAAAATAATAATAACTGGTTACAAGATAAAAATAATAATAACTGGTTACAAAAGCAAAATCTACCAACTTTTACGTAAATTAACTTTAAAAAATTTTCCTTCCGAGTATGTAACCCGGAGCCTCCGCTTTGTGATTTTAGTGTGATAACCACTACACCAAACCATTTGTTTTTCTGCTCTTGGAATAAACAATCAGTATCAAAGGAACTAGAAAAGAACCAGTAAGAACTAGTTTCTGTTGTTTAACAATGCGTATTTTACGCAAGTGTTTACCTGAAAACCATGAATATT
This sequence comes from Corbicula japonica, assembly GCA_038501625.1. Lineage (NCBI taxonomy): Eukaryota > Metazoa > Mollusca > Bivalvia > Venerida > Cyrenidae > Corbicula > Corbicula japonica. Next base: position 463,031 of record JAZAYU010000234.1, on the reverse strand, counting down.
CCATATAAAATCGTATTTAAACCATATAACGAAAATGCCCGAACATGTAAGTTCCAGGTAAATGCTTACGCACAATATAAAAATCGTTACGGTAATCGTAAACAACACCCACTAACCACCAATCTATAATCTTGTTGATTTTCCCGCTTCATAATAAGAGACCGCACCGTCACGGCGACTGCGCCACCGCCTGAGCTAGCCGGGACAACCCCAAAATTGGTTTATCCGTCGGATAGCCCTGATAAACGTTATCATCACAACATGACATCGGTAAGGGATAATTTTCCTGATAACAGTATTGACTATTTGTACGGGGATACTTTTAACAAAGAGGTAAGCATAACGACCAACTGTAGATGGGTTAATCACCAGGCATGCAGAGCGCAGTAGAATATTGTAGTGTATTGCCAATCATGATTATTACACATGCCTCTATATTGATATCTAACTACCTATCCCTTCAGGTCTCTAGGACATTATCTTGCAAAAAAGTTTACATGTAGCAGTAGATTAATACACCTGTATTTACAGAGCTCCTTTGGTTCTTTATTATAACACACCTAAAAACTTTACAAATATCATGTTGGTAACCTTTTTTTTAAAATTACAGTTGGTAATTACGAACATCGTGGATAATTTGATATTGCCTTTTATTTTCTTTCGTTTATTAATTAAATTTCTATAAAAGACTGGCTGAGAAAGGCCTTGATGCAATATTGATTTTACTGCACCCGTCTCTTTGAATTAAATCTGTGTATCGGCGATAGAAGAGGTTTATCTTAATTTGTTGTACAGATAACTCTGTGTTCTGTTATGAAAATATAACGTTCGTTGAAATCTTGAACAATATTATAATTCTAGAAAAGCAAACAAGCTGTGAGATATAAACCCCGTAAGATATTCCACGAGGAACTTCGCCGTCTAAGAATGGAAAAATTTACTACTAGAATATTAAAATTAAAATCATATCTTTGATCAAGAAGCAACCATTTTCAGTAGAAAGATTTAGATAAGGAAAGTTTGCTGCTTTTCTAAAAAATCGCATCATAAGCTGGAGTTCTTTAAAATATATTTTTTATGAACCAGCGATGGAAAATGGTTATTATCTATACGAAACAATTTATCAAGGAACCACGAGTTTTATTAAAGGATTTTATCAAAATCTCTCAAACGGAAAAATGTCGTTCAATGAAACTTTGCACAAATAGATGTTATGAGATATTTGTAAAAGTCTGTTTTGATCTTGAATTTCCCGATCGCTTCCTGGTCGCGTAAATGGGCGACAAACGTTACATTAATAACGATCATTTATGCAAAGTTTTATTGATTTGTATTTTACTGTTACGCGACCAGGAAGCGACCAGGAAATTAGTCAAACACATTTTTTTAAAAATATTTCATATTGTTTACACATGTAAGTCATAAGGACACGACATATTATTGTCAGCATCATATTACACATGTTGGGAAAAATCTAAATTCTAAGTGATGTTTTTTGTGGTGTTTTTTTTAGTTTTTATGGCTTTATTCAAATAAAATTTCTGGGCATTTTAGGACTAGCTATCTTTCTTCACTGTTCTTACGTGCCTTATCATATGCAAAATAAATATACATAAATAACATCTATTTGTGCAAAGTTGCATTGAACGACATTTTGGCGTTTAAAAAGATCTTGTCATGTTTTATAGATAAACGTGCAATTATGACTGAAGGCGACCTTTGAATCGCCAAATGAACTTTCGTTATCATGAAATGATAAATAACATCAATCCTTATAAAATAGAAAAAAGGTATTTATTCCATTACAAATGACATAAACATGAATATACGTAAGGACTATAGCACATTCGAGGTCTAGATCGGATAGTGTCCTATAGATTGAAAATGGTTAGAGGCAAGCATCTAAGAAGCTTGTCTAGGAACGTATTTGCACGAAGCTTATAAGGGAGAATTGATGTAGAAAAGAAAAAAAGTGATCCTGCTGCAGGTAGTCAACCTTCACTGTTCTCATGTCCATCAACCAAGATTTAAAAAAAACTAAATCAGGAGACCAGTCTCAAATCTCAAGCATCTGACTAGCTGAAATGGCGACTGGTCCCCATTTGATACTGGTCCAATCTAAGTTTTTTGATCTTGGGCCCAGGCCTCTGTAATGTCATTAAGAGCCCAACTTCTTTGCTGGACAATGCCATAAAAGCAAAGCGCCACGTCGACCTCGACTATAGGATAATCATATATATGCCCGATATGAGATATTAATGAATTATATCTTACCATTCCATTTATACACTTCATTAGGTTAAGTTTTATTTTATTTCATATTATTTCATTGAAGTGTTAAAGTACTCATATAGTACTCGTAAAGTACTGACCATTTTTCTTCAGTACTTAAGTAGGTACGAGTACTTGTACTTGTAATTTAAGATGAGTACTGATGAGTACTGAGTCCTGCTGAGTACTTGAAAATTGGTACTCGAGTAAGTATGAGTACGAGTACAAGTACGAGTAGTGAAACCCTGAAAGGATCCTGCATGATGCTGAATAGAAACTGGGATAATAAAGCTGACATGACGTGTGACGAAAACATGAAATAAGAGCTCGAACTAACATAAAGTAAAGTATTTTATTTGACACACAACACAACAAATTTCTTAATCATATAACTTTGTTTTACCTTATGAGTTAAACCGAGGATTTAAAACAATTTCTTTCGAAAAATAAAACTAAAGTTCTGATAACCGAATCTTGTAGGTCTGTAAAAATGAACATATTCGTTGAATTCAATAGGTAGTGGTCAACATACAATAAAAATTAAATGAAACGTATATTTAAAATATACTGAACAAAACTAAAAAATATCAACTTTTTATGCTTATATTCTCATTAACGTATAGTCACCTTAGCGCAAAAAGTCAATAAGTGACAAAATTTGAGAAATTCACTTTTTTACAATTTTCTATGGAAAAAAAATCTCACATGTTACTGCAATCCCAAACTCATATGCTGATAAAAAAGATGTTTTATGCAAAAAATTGTATATCTACATTATCTATCTTTTCAGTGCAAAAAGTCAATAAGTACACTTATTCAGTTTTTGCATTTAACTATCTGAAAGCAGCTTAATATTTATTGAGTGCAAAAAGTATGGTAACATCACTTAGAATTTTATTTTTCTCAATAAATAATAGGTAAAAATGAAAAAAATGACTGTTGCAGATAGATTGCATTAGATTTTGATGTAGCTATAATAGTGAGAAAATCCATTAAAATCGTTATTAGTTTATTGCTATTTGGTATCAATTAACGTTTTCAGAAACATCATCAGTATGCAAATGTGTTTGCACTGTTTCTGAACCTGGCAGTATTACAAGTGTTACAATTTTAAAATATTACATTATTTTTAATTCTCCAAGTCAGAAACATTTGGCTGAAAATGACTTAGTCAGAGAAAACATTATTTTAATTTTTTCCATATTACATGTCTTACAATGTTACAAAATTTTTCAAACATTACATTTTCAAAATTTTCTATCTAAGTCCCAAACATCTGGCTGAATATGACCAAGTCCGATACAAAATTATTTTCAGTTTTGAAGTATAACACATATTACAATATTAAATTTTGAAAATTGTCTAAAACCAAAACATTTGGCTGAAACCGTCTAAGCCCTACGCCTTTAAAATGCTTTGTGCTTTAAATATTATGTAAATTTAACTGCTTTGTCGGTTGATTTAGAAAGATAAACATAACATAAACGAACTGTCAAATGTTAAAGTTTTCATCAAAATAATGACGTCTTTACATATTTCTCCGGATCTTCATCACGCTGGTTTTCACTGAGTAACTATAACCCCAACATGTGCCCCAATTCACGCCAGAGTAACTACTTACTCCGCCCCAATACATGCCATTCAAGTTACAGTTATTACAAGCTTTATACCACCAGGCTCCTTTACGGCTAACAGCACAATTAGAAGGCCAGTGGTCATTGTCCTGATCGTATGTGGAGAACGCCATACCGTTGTGATACTCCAAGCTATCACCGCAGCTACCGTTGAACCCACTCACTGTTAGCTGATATTTAGACGCAGACGACCCAACTGAGAAGTTGGAATATTCAGCGACAGCAAGGACCGGCGTCATGTCACCAAACGTTTCAAGCTCGATTCTCAATGTGGATGCCTCTGCGGTCATGATTCGCATAGTTTCCAGTCCAAGCCAGTACTCGCTCAATCTGTTACCGAAGCCGTTAACATATTCTTTCCAGGGCCTGTAGAAGTCCTCGGAACCATTTTGACGTCGCTGGATCACTGTCCAGCCTCCTCCGGTCATATTATACCACACCTTCACCGGAACTCCACACACTGGATAAATCACATAGACGCCATCTGTATGAATCCCTTGTTGGTAAAGGCCAAGACAATCATTCTGTTGTGTAGAATGAAAATAATTTACATTTATTTGAAAACAAATATTTCAGAAAGCGTTAGGTTTGACACACTGCATGCAGTTTGACTAAGTTAATGGCTATGATTATTTCTCGGAAAAACAAACTAGTTATTCTTATTCCAGTTTGTCGTATCGGTCGCTCATCTATTTAAATTGCCACAGTGGAACATTTAATATCCCGGTAACCAGCTCTGTGTGTTCAGCGGCGTACAACGAAACAGGTTGATACCGGTTGTATGATGTTCGTATGGGTACCAGACTTGTACATATTTCAGTATGTTAGCGGTAATACGTGTACGGTTTATCAGACATTTCAAATATTTTTCTTCCAACTTGCTGTTACCCCATCAGTGTTTTGAGCAGTGTTTTTAACTAGGTTGCGACAAATGTAAAAAAGCAAAAAAAAATATTGATAATAGGTAATAGCTGTGAAATGTTAGACTTGATAAACGCGATATATTTAAATGTACATTTAACAACTTTTCTAAGTATACACTATTTTCCTACCGATAGTTTTTATATTTGCACGAACGAAATAGTGGCTGATATACCTTTCATATGACGATGAAGTCTTCCTTATATACTTTGTAATAATCGACTTCCAAACGCCTTTCCAATAAACAGTTTCACAGTCCTGTACGAGTTACTTCCCGTGACCAGATATCAACCCAAAACGAGGCTTCACAGGAAAGCTGAACTATCGGACTATGGCTTAAGCACATAAGGCCTAACATAATCCATTAAATTTCAGGTGTGTAATCGTCGCCGCCGGTCGAAAATAAGTTACTGGTCTGTTATTCTAGTCAGACATTTTTATTCTCACTATTTGTTAGATATTTGCATTTTTAATATTGTAAGAACATGTACCATTCTTGTTGATAGTGGGCAGTATGAAACGCGATTCGGATAAACGTGAGTATTAATGTTACGAATTTATATACAGCATTTTCATCTTTATGTATTTTATACTTAAAATTATATTTAACTGGTATGAAATTCGCAAACTGCTAAGATGTAATGTACTATACTCCGGAAATCGTGACATATCAACATTCGGTTACAGTATCTGTACGTTATACTTGTACTTATCTATTACTTGAATTCATCGTACCGTTAATGTTCAACGAACAAATAATTTTGAATTTTTGAAAACGTCACGTATACTTCACAAGCAAAAATACGGTACGATTGATTCTGTCTTGAAATTAAGAAGGATCAATAAGGTTATCTGATTGTTCGTTTACGTAAGAGTATCATTCATAGAATAAACTTCAAGGATTCTGATGCTGGCTTCTAATAAAGATGGAGATGCCGGCTTCAAATAATGATGGGAACATTTATATTAACATTAAGAGTGCTAAGGTTTGAAATTCTGTCATTTTGGCGTAAACGCTCAATCGCTTAATTGAATATTTATAAAATGTTCTGCTAAGATGAGTTTCTAATTGATGTCTTATGGTTCTACTTGTCGTATTAAGGATTAATAATTCATATAACTGCTATATCAAATACTTTTGCTACCCGATTCAGTTATTAAGGATTTCGATATACTTATTAATTGGGAGGTGGAGGTACATAAAAAAGTAAACCGATCTCTATTGGTCAGTGATATCTTCTTCTTAGTAATTGACAGGGGACCCCTTGTGCGCGACAATTTGGCATTTTTATGGCATGCCGCTTTCAAAATCAATCGCAGACGGCATGTCAGTGGTTGATAAGACACGCTAAGCCGGAAACGACACTCAATTTATCCGTGGATAGAACACAGGCTGTTAGTTAAAGTCGTTTAAAGTAAACATTGGCGCGAGGAATAATGACTTTACACTTTTAGTCAAATTAGATTTGTTGTTTTATAAACTATTCTTGATAAAAAAATCATTACGCTGATGCTATTATTACTAATTCAACGATATACGAGAAAATATATTTTATAAAAGAAATTTCATGATGAAAAACGAAAGTTGTAGGTACATGTTCCCTATTACATTAATACAGCGAGCAATAATTTTTCCTGTAGAGTAGTCACGTGACTGAATAGGGGAGGTAACCGAAAAATTCACCGAATTATTGGAAAGGCGTATACCGCACTTGCATTTTAGTTTAAACTTATTTATTTTACATCGATTGTGAAACAAGTTTGATCAATTTATTTTAATCACACTCGATGATTGCTTCCTGGGTCACCAACCAGTACTCGTGCCGAATGTGGATTTGAGGAAACTGCAGACGAATCTTATCCCTGGTGGGTTTCAAACCCGCAGTCTCCGGATCTGGAGTCGGACGTTCTACCCCTAGACCACTGTTCTTCCACTTGCGTTTTGAAGACTTTAGCAGTTTTCATCCAAGGAACTTAAATTTTGAGGATAATTGATCAGCGACAAGTCCTTGTTCCCGGTGTCCTTCCACACCATCAAGCAATTAAAAATCTATGCGTGTTCGGAACTTAAAATACGCGTAAGAAATGGGCTAGGATTACTCAAGGAGTCATTCAGAACTGTATTACCGAGTCAATATCTATGTGCGGCGTATTATAAGTATGCTTAAAATGATTAACAAAATCGTCCAATGAAATTCCTGCTTGAAATTACGTTAATTTTAATGATCAAATAAATTATTATCCTATCTTGCAACAAAGAATCAGAGATCAATTTATCCAAACTTGGATGGAAGGTATAAATAAATTACCGAAATTAGAAATCTATAGCAGATACAAGAAAACTTTTAATTTTGAGGATTATCTTTTTTTTTGTTAAAAACGAAAAATTACGAAGAATATTTACAAGATTTTGATCGAGCTCTCATTCTCTTAATATTGAAACCGGTAGATATCACAGATTAGAGAGAAACGAAAGATTATGCAAACTATGTCCCCAAAATGTTTTAGAATCAGAATACCACTTTCTACTATGTTGTAATAGATATACAGATCTGAGAAGAAAATATGTTGGAATTATTTCATGGCCTTCTTTAAATAAATATTTTGAAATTTTGACAAGTAAAAATAAAAAAACGCACAATTAGTTAATGTTAATACTTAGATGAAGCATTTAAAGTACGGTTACATACCCTTCAGGATTTATAACTGTTTCTAATGACTTCTGTTCTGTTTTCTTGTTATATAAAACTGCCGATTTTCTGTTGCATATGTATATGTTATTACTTTTATGTATTTTGTGTCAGTGCTGTATTTCTGTTTTGTAACTTGCAGCCAATGGCAAAGAATTACCGATTTGCTGAATAAAAACTCAATCTCACTAAAGTCAGATCTAACAAAATGTTAGATCTGATGACGGCCCGCAAATACCGTACATAGGTTATAGCGGTTTCCCCGATTACTATTTTTAGAAATTGTCAACATAGAAAGTGTGATTATAAGCTCGCAAAATGATCTGAAGATGTCAATACTATAGAAATGAATGCAATACTACATAAACACATATATCTTCAGTTAAATATGTCTTTCGCAGTCTATCTACATTTTCCATGGTTTGAAATACTATGTTGACTTTCACTTTTGCGATTTTGTAGGGGAATATCTGATTGGTTCAAAGGGTTAGTGATAAAAGCACGATTTAGTTACTCGTCGTCAGATCCTGATAGCGTAGCGGTTTTCAGGAGATGATTTTAATCATATTGATAAAAACTGAAACTGAAACTTAGAAAACTTGTTAAGTGGTAAAGCATACATGTGTAAAAGAAGGCTCAAATTTTAATATGTCGGAATTCTTTGCCGTTACCATTGGTGAGAAAAAATTGGGGGCCATAATCCCCTTTGCGTTTTCTTTTATTTATCAATGACATTGTTAAAATAGTAACGTTAATGAAATATCTGACACTGAAATCGAACTACTTTCTATGAATTTTATTCTATTTGGAGATGATATTATTATTTTAAAACCAGTCATGTGAGTTTACAAGCACAATTTAAAATTTGTTGTATATTGTATGTGTGCATGTTATTACTTCTGTTATCTTTTGAGTGTCTATGGCTATATTTTGCATAATCATATGAAGTGCCAAAGGCATAATTTTGCCGAGTAATAAAAAACCTGAAAAAAAACATGAAAAAGTCAAACCTTTTTTAAACTCAATTATTTGGATATTTAGTAAATAAAAGTTCATTAAATACTGTTACCGGCCTTTCATATGTTAGAAATGGGTCTTAATAGTTACTCGGTATGATCCTTGTATTTTATTTGGTTTCCTTTTTACTTTTTACAACATACTTATTGTAAGTTATGATCATTTTTGGTGAATTCAATGACAGTTCTTACCTTTCTATGCTGGTCAATATTTAAGCCTGTTTAATAAAGGCTATGCAAGATATGCAAATGAACAACATTTTTAATAAATCATTACATACAGACAATACTTTTTAAACGTGGTTAAAACATTTTGGATATAGCAAGTTTTTATGAATCTGATTACGACAAGCGCCACTTTAAATTTGTACATGTATATGTACGCAAAATCGTTTTAGATTTCGCGTATTTTTAATGCTTATAATAAAATGCTCTTTACAAAAAAAGTTGAACTTGCATGTCTGGAAAACACAGCCTCCTAAAACAGTTAAATAGTATAATGGAATAGAGAAATTTTAAGTTCGTAAGAAATAATTTGTTAAGATAACACAGCACAAAAAATGAATCAAAAACACAACTTAAGTCATCAGGTACATTTATTGTCGATCAATGGTAGATAACATAATAATAAGTATACGAGTAGATATGCCATGTATAAATTTGTCGTACTAATGCGTTCTACGGGGTAGCCGTTTTTATGAAAAAGTAGACCATACATGGTATCTTGTTCTTGAGATCTGCCAAAAGGTACTTAACATTTGGTACAGGGCAGCTGTGGCATGACAGTGAATAAACTTTCCCAAAATCTCTTATCCGTATTGAATGGGTAAGATCTGTAACCATATACTAATTTATTATACTGCAAAGAAATTTGCTTGAATTTGATTGGATAATTTGCCGTTGATGTATATCCGTATTTACGGATCGGCCGTAGATACGAACGCACGTGCCTTTATTTCCCTCTCTGGCCTCCCACCTTTTGTTGTCGTCCGCCATTTTGTTTTGAATTCCCGTAAAAATGCATAATTTGAAACAGATCTTGTAAATTATAAAGCGGTATGCTTAGGGATTATTAAAATTGTTACAGAAAATATTTGTGTTATGTTTTTAACGTTGAAAACGATCAGATTATTCTCTAGTCCTACCACGGACGTTGTAAAGATTTTTTTATGTGTCCCGCTGCGTGACTCAAACAAGGGGGTCCTATGGGACCAATACCCTGTGTCTGAGTCGTTAGTATAGATTTTCATCCTAAACATAAAAAAAAAATCTTTACAACGTCCGTGGTAGGACTCAGACACAGGGTATTGGTCCCATAGGACCCCCTTGTTTGAGTCACGCAGCGGGACTAATTATTCTCAAATTTGGTAAATAAATATCAAACCGATAGTCCATTCAATTTCTATAGAAGTGACGTCATACAGGTAAATTAATGACGTCAGACATGTAATTATTGAGGTTCTCAGAAGGGAATTAAGCCGTTCGTAATGAAATAAGCAAAATAAATGAAAAAAATCGATGTTTTCTAATTATTTTTGTCTGAAAAAGTCTTTGCAGTATAATAAAACAATTATTTGGTTCCTTGAAAGGGTATGTGAGGATATATTGCCGGTCTGGGTGTCATATTATCCCTCGCCTGCGGCTCGGGTAATATGACACCCAGACCGGCAATATATCCTCACATTCCCTGTCAAGAAACCAAATAACTATATAATCTTACCGGGATTTCCACCAAAGATACATTTACATCAACCATTTCTTATAATTTGGGGCGCGCCACGGGAAAAAGTACCTTCGGTCATATTTTGTGACATTAAAGTTGTTACTATATTTAGAATGAACTTATAACTGTCTATTAATTTCACATAACTTACAAGTGTTTTTCTTACAAATTTTGACAATAAAACGACATTGTTAACGCGAAATGCATGATAATCAATGTCGTCTGCTCAACTTTATGACGTCGTTTCAAAGATTGACGTCAACTGTCCGAAGGTACCTTTTCCCGTGACGCGCCCCATATAACTAAAATTAAGTTTTGTTATGTTAAATAAAGTCTTCTTTGCAATAAAATTTCTTAACAAAGTGACAAAAAATTCTACAATCAAAGTATGTAAGCAAAAAGTATTCGCATGACCTAGCTTTTTATTTTAAATGTTGTTTTTTTTTTAAAGTTTGCGATGAAGTTTCAGCTTAGCGGCCTAAACTGTAGTAAACATATTTTTATCAAAATTAATGCTTATCTTAACAAACGGCTCGGAATCTATTTTTAACAGCCTACTATGTACTTTGCAGGGGTATTAGCAAAAAGTAACAATATTATAAGCTAGCATTTAATTTTAATTTTGTTAAGTTGGCGGCCTAAACATTATATTTGTCAACATTTATGATCATCTTTTATAACGTCTCGGAATCTATTGTAATGCATAAAATGCACATTGCAGGGGTGTAGTAAGTAAAAAATATCAGCATGATCTGTGTGTTTTTTTAAGTTGGCGCCGCCTAAACATAATATTTATCAAATTTGTGCTTATCTTAAAAACGGCTTGAAATCTATTTTAACAGCATAAGACGTTCATTGTAGGGGTGTATAAGCAAAAGTATCAACATGAACTAGCTTTTATTTTTCGTTAAGTTTGCGGCCTAGTGCCCTAAACATAATATTTATCAAAATTTATGCTTATCTTAAAAGATGACTTGGAATCTATTTTAACAGCATAAGACGTATAAGAAACAAGAAATATTTTTAAAAAAGATAAACGGCGTTGATGGAAAAGATTTATATATACATGTTTATAAGAAAGAAAGAAATACAGAGAGGCAAAGCAGACACAGTTTAGTTATTTTATTTTATTTGTTATAGCTGTTGACGAACCCTCCCTGCCTTCTTAGTATGACTTAGAGATTAAGCGACCGAATCATGACAACTCATAAATTCATTGAAAGTGTCTTTCAAAAAAAATGTTGAAGCTGTTGCAACAATTTCATACAGTGATAACAAGTCGATTAAAGAAGCAAAATATTCAGTTTCAATAAAATACCTCGTGTAGAGTGAGAATTCATGATGAATAAATGTCCTTGAAATTTAATAAATATAAATAATAACAGCCTGTTACAAGAGCGAAATCTACCAACTTTTACGTATATTAAGTTTAAAAAAAGTGTACGTCCTGAGTATTGAACCCGGGGCCTCCGCTTGAGAGGCGAGAGTGTAAGCCACTACACTATAATGATCTTGTCTTACGAACTTGAAATTAACAATCAGTATCAAAGGAACTAGAAAGGAACCAGTAAGAACACTTCTCTTTCGTTTTACACTGTGTATTGTATGCAAGTGACACCCAAGAATATTCCATTATATTATATTTAAGCCATCAATATTGACTTAACTGGTTACTTAAATCGTAAATATGTTTTTCCTCCAATACAACACCCACTAACAACCAATCTAATTAATCTATTTGATTTTTCCGCTGCATAATAATAAAATCCCACTAGATACCTCTCCAGCCTGCTAGATGCCTCTCTGGTGTAAATAGCTACCAATCGAAATAGTTTATTTCATTTTCCCTCTGCATAATAAGAGAATACGAGTATTATTTACAACATTTCATTGGTCGAAAAACTAGGTCAAAAGTGAGCTTAGACAGCTAACGCCGAAAAAAATCTACATGATTCAACTAGCTTTTTTCGGCGTTAGCTGTCTAAGCTCACTTTTGACCTAGTTTTTCGACCGATGAAATATTGTAAATAAAACTTATTATGCAGAGGGAAAATCAAATAGATTATTTTGATTGGTTATTAGTGGGTCTCGTTAATGATTACCGTAACGATTTTTATATTGTGTGTTAGTATTTACATGGCACTTATATGTTCGCATTTTCGTTTTTAAAAGCGATAATTGTATTGGAGAAAAAGATATTTACGGTATAAATAACCAGTTAAGTCAATTGATGGCTTAAATACGATTTTATATGGAATATTCATGGGTGTCAGGTAAACACTCGAGTACAATACACAGTGTAAAACGACAGAGAAGTGCAGATATTTCTGGTTCTTACTGGTTCCTTTCCTGTTCCTTTCATACTGATTGTTAATTTCAAGTCCAGACATTCAAATCGCCTTGGTGTAGTGGTTATCACACTCGCATCTCAAGCGGATGCCCCGGGTTCAAAACTCGGGAGGGACACTTTTTTTTAAAGATAATTTACGTAAAAGTTGGTAGATTTCGCTCTTGAAACAAGTTGTCATTATTTTCATTTATTGTATTTTAATAACATTTATTCGTCATTAGTACTAACTCTACAAGAGGTATTTTATTGAAACTGAATAAATGAACAGTTAACATTAGACATTCTTCTTTAATCGACGTTTTATCATCAGACGAAATTTTTGCACGCTCTTTATTTCTTTCTTTCTTATATATAAAAATCTTTTCCATCAACGCCGTTTATCTTTTTTTTAAAAGATATTTCTTGTTTAAGTTGCCGCAACCTGAGGGTCTAGCGAGCAAATACGCGGCAGATCATTTCTTAACGAAGAAATGAATGTTTGAACTAGGGATTATTTTCTTCGTGTAAACTGACTTTTAAATGTAATAGGTACATACTATTAGTTAATGACGGTGTTTTTTGTTCACTATAAGACATCATATTCTTCAACTTACTGAAAACATTTTTAAAAAGCCAATTAGGTCATTTATTTCTATCCATTTTAGTGTCAAAAGGACACGCTGGTCAAAAAGGAAGCAAGGAATAGCTAGACCAACAATCCTTTTCATCATATAATCCGAGTATGACTGTCTATACCAATCAGTATGTGAACACATTGGAAACAATAAAATACCTTTTCGTAGTTTTTAATGGGATTTAACATTTAAAATTAAAATTTCCCATAGAACATCAATATTAATAGATATAACCTAAATATTTCAAACATCTGCTTTATAGTTAAGATGACATAGAAAATATATGTGTAATATGACATAGAAAATATATGTGGGATTCATAATCCCATTATGTAACACCCGCGATGAAAAAATAAAGAAACAACAACCATATCCGGTTCTTGCCCTAATTGTGATCAACAAATAAAGATAGATAATATTCCATGTTTGCTAATTTTTAATAAATATTGTTCTTAGTTTTATCATACTAATACAATTATTGTTGCAATGGTTGTTGTTGTAATATTAATAAAATCCTACATTTTGACCACCCTTAAATTAAGAGAAAACCACATTAGTTAGATAATTATTTGACAGGTTTGTACTTTTATGTCACCTCACACCCGGGGTTATTCCTTAACCAAATCTGGGGTACTTTAAGAAAAAGATTTAGTCACCGCTGTCAGAATTTGACGTTTTAACAATCATATTAGAAAACAGATATCACGGTATGTACCCAGATAATGAGAATCGCGGATAATGATAGATTGTGAGAATAATGATAGATCGCCAGGTCGGAGGAAACACCATGGAGAGGTTAGTTATTGTATGAATTTCATGTTATTGTGATCTAATACTTATTTTTTGTGATAGATAACAATCAAGCGATGTCCTAGCCTTCCTCTCATACCCATACATTTGGAATCGGCCTTCAGATAAAGTTAAACAAAGGAAAATGATCACGCAACATTCCAGATTTCTACAAAAAACTACGTATTATGCCCATTTAAAATAAATTTAAACATGTTTTTGTAAACGACACTGCTGTTATCAAAGCCCAAACATCGACAATCAATATGCCACCCAGCTTTAGCCCGTATTATGAGTATATTCCTTAACAAACATCTTTTTTCTGAGGCACCTGAAGCAAATTGGATAATGGGGATTCGCCTAGAAAAAGTGAATGGATAATGTAAATTCTTGACTGGATAATGGTATAGTTTCCCTTATTTCAACCTTAATACTATTTATTCTATTCTTTTTTGCATGTTACATCTCTTTCCGCAAACTGCTAGCTTTATGAAACAATACCACCAGCTCTAGTGACAAGATAAAAACCCATTTATCTTAATGATCTCCCGAAATAGCATAATTTCTCTGTCCCGAAGGCATCAACTAAGAACTAACCCAAAGCCTCTTAATACACGGGTTAAGCGAATCTGTACTTTTTGGTGATAAATATATTAGTTAATTACTATAACTATTATGGTCTAAGATACGTATTCACGTAAGGGAGCCAACCGTTGTACATAAGAACGCTTTTGAGAGTGGCGTCCTTTGCCAATTGGGTAGTTACTGTTAAAAAACTGTATCAATTAAGTAGCATGATTTAGTTGTGGTTTATATTATTTGTGCCAATATGCAAAACTTAGGCCTATAATTGACTGAAAAAGAGCGAATTTCGCAGAAATTTTAGTCTAATAAGTACATGTCATGATCTGGTGTGAGAGAAATTTATTTGAGTAACGCTTAACAAGTTTGGATTTAAATGAAAATTTACTCCTACCCGGTTATTTGAATATTGTGTTAGAAGATACTACACATCAAAGTGCTGTTTAAGTTTAAATGCATCGTCAGAGTTAGCTAGTAGATAAAACAGATAGCCAATATCAGGAATATCAGGAATAGGCAGGATATTTATAATCTGATTTTATGTTTAAAAATCAAATATATTTCACAACATTAATTATTTTTCATAATGTTCGTCCCCTTTCCAATATTGAAGAGCTCTCAGTAAGATCATTCAGCGTAGTGTTTATTTTTAATATAAAAGTTTGAATAGTCAAACAATGATTTGCTTTTTCTCAGCGTTGCGCAATTTATACAAAGTTCCTTCCGTTTAATGAAATATGCCATGTGATTGTAGCGTTTGAACTTTATTAAGTAACAACTTTTCAATCGTACATTTACATCGGAAATGTCTTTCCTGTTCACGTAAGTTTGTTTGTTAATATTTATATTAATTTGTGCTTTTATAAGCATTCGTTTGCATTAAACGCACAGTATCCACACATAGTATTGTGTTTCATACCGATGTGTTTTGTGTCCATTCAATACCCATATATGGTCGGAGCTCTAACCATCACTTTGATACACACTGAAACTAATTTAATGACATAAACATTGCGTTTTCTATACTTTTCGTCTCTGACAGATAATAACTCGAACAACAAATGTTGGCACCGACAAAGACAATACATTTATCACGGTTTTGTGACAGATACGTGAATAGTTGAAACGTTGTTTTTCGATCACCTGAACTAATTGTACATTCAGTCTTTATTGTTGCATCGTTGTTTCGTGTTCTCGCCGGAGATGTCGACAGCGACAGTGCTAAACAACGTTGGCCTCGACGGAACACCGTACAATACGATTTGTCATTGTAACGTTTTAATTAAATTTTGATATTAAAGCTACGAACAAAAACGTCATAAATACAGCGAAAAGATGCATATGTTTTGTAATGATCACAGTGGATAGCAAAAAAGGACTATATACAAGAGTTATTAAAATAAAATAATTTTATCTGAACATTTCAATAAGGAGAAACACTAAAACTCCACCATTATCCATTTCATGAATATTTGAATTTCCCATTATCAACCGAGCGAATCCCCATTATCCAATTTGCTTCAGATGCCTCAGAAAAAAGATGTTTGGTAAGGAATATACTCATAATACGGGCTAAAGCTGGGTGGCATATTGATTGTCGATGTTTGGGCTTTGATAAAAGCAGTGTCGTTTACAAAAAAGCATGTTTAAATTTATTTTAAATGGGCATAATACGTATTTTGTAGAAATCTGGAATGTTGCGTGATCATTTTCCTTTGATTTACTTTATCTGAAGGCCGATTCCAAATGTATGGGTATGAGAGGAAGCCTAGGACATCGCTTGATTGTTATCTATCGCAAAAGATAAGTATTAGATCACAATAACATGAAATTCATACAATAACTAACCTCTCCATGGTGTTTCCTCCGACCTGGCGATCTATTATTATTCCCACAATCTATCATTATCCGCGATTCTCAATATCTGGGTACATTTCGTGGATATGGTGATGGTGACACAGTGCTTGTTAATATCAGATGGTGGCTTCTTACATTGTCTCTAAGAATTGAACTATTGCAAGGCACTTTGCTAACGGGACAGACAGACTTTGGACAAGAGACGTTCTCTGTTATATGCGGGATTTGTATTCTCAGATCCCCTGTAAAAATAATATTCTGTTAAGTTAGGCCAATTGTTTTCTCGTTTATGCGAACCCATTCGATGCTTCTCCCTAGGAGGTTACCGATCAATGTTTCTCTGTACTACAGTAAACAGTAAACGCAAATTTTATGATTTTTTCCAAGGCCGTCGCTCTTCCCTACTGAGTTCAAAGGCCGTGGCTCTTCCCTACAGAGTCCAAAGGCAGTCGCTCTTGCCTACTGAGTTCACAGGCCGTCGCTCTTCCCTACTGAGTTCACAGGCCGTCGCTCTTCCCTACTGAGTCCTCAGGTCGTGGCTCTTCCCTACCGAGTCCAAAGGCCGTAGCTCTTGCCTACTGAGTCCACAGGCCGTCGCTCTTCCCTACTGAGTTCACAGGCGGCGCTCTTCCCTACTGAGTCCACAGGCCGTAGCTCTTTCCTACTGAGTTCACAGGCCGTCGCTCTTCCCTACTGTGTACTCAGGTCGTGGCTCTTACCTACCGAGTCCAAAGGCCGTAGCTCTTCCCTACTGAGTCCACAGGCCGTCGCTCTTCCCTACTGAGTTCACAGGCGGCGCTCTTCCCTACTGAGTCCACAGCCGTAGCTCTTTCCTACTGAGTTCATAGGCCGTCGATCTTCCCTACTGAGTTCACAGGCCGACGCTCTTCCCTACCGAATCCACAGGCCGTAGCCCTTCGCTACTGAATCCTCAGGCCGTAGTCCTTCCCTACTGAGTCCTCAGGCCGTCGCTCTTCCCTACTGAGTCCTCAGGCCGTTGCCCTTCGCTACTGAGTCCACAGGCCGTCGCTCTTCCCTACTGAGTCCTCAGGCCGTCGCTCTTTCCTACTGAGTCCTCAGGCCGTAGCCCTTCGCTACTGAGTCCACAGTCCGTCGCTCTTCCCTACTGAGTCCTCAGTCCGTCGCTCTTCCCTACTGAGTCCTCAGGCCGTAGCCCTTCCCTACTGAGTCCACAGGCCGTCGCTCTTCCCTACTGAGTCCACAGGTCGTAGCTCTTCTCTACTGAGTCCACAGGCCGTCGCTCTTCCCTACTGAGTTCACAGGCCGTCGCTCTTGCCTACTGAGTCCACAGGCCTTCGCTCTTCCCTACTGAGTTCACAGGCCGTAACTCTTCCCTACTGAGTCCACAGGCCGTAGCTCTTTCCTACTGAGTCCACAGGCCGTCGCTCTTCCCAACTGAGTCCACATGCCGTAGCTCTTCCATACTGAGTTCACAGGCCTTCGCTCTTCCCTACTGAGTCCACAGGCCGTCGCTCTTCCCTACTGAGTTCACAGGCCGTCGCTCTTCCCTACTGAGTCCACAGGCTGTCGCTCTTCCCTACTGAGTCCTAAGGCCGTCGCTCTTCCCTACTGTCCTCAGGCAGTAGCCCTTCCCTACTGAGTCCACAGGCCGTCGCTCTTCCCTACTCAGGCCGTAGCCCTTCGCTAGTGAGTCCACAGGCCATAGCCCTTCCCAACTGCGTTCACAGGCCGTCACTCTTCCTTACTGAGTTCACATGCCGTCGCTCTTCCCTACCGAGTCCACAGGCCGTCGCTCTTCCCTACTGAGTCCACAGGCCGAAGCTCTTCCCTACTGAGTCCACATGCCGTGGCTCTTCCCTACTGAGTCCACAGGCCGTCGCTCTTCCCAACTGAGTCCACAGGCCGTAGCTCTTGCCTACTGAGTCCACAGGCCGTCGCTCTTCCCTACTGAGTCCACAGGCCGTAGCTCTTCCCTACTGAGTCCACATGCCGTGGCTCTTCCCTACTGAGTTCACAGGCCGTCGCTCTTCCCAACTGAGTCCACATGCCGTAGCTCTTCCCTACTGAGTCCACATCCGTCGCTCTTCCCTACTGAGTCCGCATGCCGTAGCTCTTCCCTACTGAGTCCACAGGCCGTAGCTCTTCCCTACTGAGTCCACAGGCCGTCGCTCTTCCCAACTGAGTCCACATGCCGTAGCTCTTCCCTACTGAGTCCACAGGCCGTAGCTCTTGCCTACTGAGTCCACAGGCCGTCGCTCTTCCCTACTGAGTTCACAGGCCGTAGCTCTTGCCTACTGAGTCCACAGGCCGTCGCTCTTCCCTACTGAGTTCACAGGCCGTAGCTCTTGCCTACTGAGTTCACAGGCCGTAGCTCTTCCCTACTGAGTTCACAGGCCGTCGCTCTTCCCTACTGAGTCCACATGCCGTTGCTCTTCCCTACTGAGTTCACAGGCCGTGGCTCTTCCCTACTGAGTTCACAGGCCGTTGCTCTTCCCTACTGAGTTCACAGGCCGTTGCTCTTCCCTACTGAGTCCACAGGCCGTCGCTCTTCCCTACTGAGTCCACATGCCGTAGCTCTTTCCTACTGAGTTCACAGGCCGTCGCTCTTCCCTACTGAGTCCACAGGCCGTCGCTCTTCCCAACTGAGTCCACATGCCGTAGCTCTTCCCTACTGAGTCCACAGGCCGTAGCTCTTTCCTACTGAGTTCATAGGCCGTCGCTCTTCCCTACTGAGTTCACAGGCGGTCGCCTTTCCCTACTGAGTCCACAGGCCTTCGCTCTTCCCAACTGAGTCCACATGCCGTAGCTCTTCCCTACTGAGTTCACAGGCCGTAGCTCTTGCCTACTGAGTCCACAGGCCTTCGCTCTTCCCTACTGAGTTCACATGCCGTAGCTCTTCCCTACTGAGTCCACAGGCCGTCGCTCTTCCCTACTGAGTCCTCAGGCCGTCGCTCTTCCCTACTGAGTTCACAGGCCGTCGCTCTTCCCTACTGAGTCCACAGGCCGTAGCTCTTCCCTACTGAGTTCACATGCCGTCGCTCTTCCCTACTGAGTCCACAGGCCGTAGCTCTTTCCTACTGAGTCCACAGGCCGTCGCTCTTCCCAACTGAGTCCACAGGCCGTCGCTCTTCCCTACTGAGTCCTCAGGCCGTCGCTCTTCCCTACTGAGTTCACAGGCCGTCGCTCTTCCCTACTGAGTCCACAGGCCGTAGCTCTTTCCTACTGAGTTCACAGGCCGTAGCTCTTCCCTACTGAGTCCTCAGGCCGTCGCTCTTCCCTACTGAGTCCTCAGGCCGTCGCTCTTCCCTACTGAGTCCACAGGCCTTCGCTCTTCATTACTGAGTTCACAGGCCGTAGCTCTTCCCTACTGAGTTCACATGCCGCGGCTCTTCCCTACTGAGTTCACAGGCCGTCGCTCTTCCCTACTGAGTCCGCAGGCCGTCGCTCTTTCCTACTGAGTCCTCAGGCCTTGGCTCTTCCCTTCTGAGGCCACATCTTCCCTACTAGTTTCTTCTTCAGGTCATCGGCCATAGCTTTGTATTACCTAGTTCAGCGGCCCTAGCTCATTCTTGCAGAGTTCACCAACCATAGCTTTTCCCTACTGGGGTTAATCGCCCTAGTTTTGGAATGTTATCAAATTTTAATATTCCTTTTTTAATTACTCATTTGTATTAAAATAAACAAATTGTACATTAGGCCAGAGAAAATAAATTATTAGATTCTCATCCGGATTTTTGGAAAAAAAGGGGGACGGGTGGACACTTTTTAATTTTTATTTTTTATTAACGAAATACCTGAGAACAGAAGTAAAAACTAACTTAATATTTTGAGACAATGGCATTTATGGTTACCAGAACCTTTGGTGTAGAATATTAGTCCATCTTTTCAATTTCTTCCAAAAAATCAGGATAACAACTTACCAAAGTAGCAGGTTGGTGCCTATTCTTCCTTGAAAAGCCATACCAGTCTTCAATAGTAACACTATCACCTTCGCTAAGCTTTTAAATGATGAACATTTTATATATCCGGGATGGTCTAAAACCTGTTCTGTCCGGAACAGAATATGTTCCGATTTTTTTGCCAAAACTTTTTGGGGGCGAGTGGTTTTGGACAGGGGCGGGCGGGGATGATAATCTAAAATATTTTTTTTTCTTTTGCCTTAAGTTGTGTTTATAATTCACCCGATCCCGTTTCTATATTTAAACAGAGCGAGTGTGGGATAATTATGAAATACTTGATCATTAAGTGTTTTGTCTGCGCTGGTATTTCCTTAATTTCTGAAACACTTGATATTCATGCTTTTTATAATTATACAGCACACATTATGTAGTTTCCACAAGCAAATAAACGCACCGATGTTGTTCATCCCTAAACCACGCAATACTTCAAAATATGTTTTTTTTCGAATTCTTGAGTTCCTGAATGTTATTCTATTACACTGACTTATTACAGCTTGTTACAAGGCTTCGCTACCATAACATTAAACAAAAACTGGATCTGAATCGGAGAGTAAACGTGAAAGTCTGTTTTAACTGGTCAGCCAACAAATCAGCTGCTCGAGCCCTAGCCTCTGCTTCTTACATGAAAACACGATGGAAAACCAGTGCCCTACGATTATAGGAAGATTCTGTAGATTATCACAAAATGCAAAGCTATGCAACTGCTGCACAAATCAGCAAAACAGGGAGTTCTTTTTCTTAAACATTTGTGTTTGTTATAATTTTATTATACACGGAAGTGTCAGGAGCTCATTACTAAATAGCTGACTGCTGTCTTTTCGCGGTCTACACTGAGATACTTCCGTCCCAAGGTAGCTTATTAAAGTATTAGGTGGTCACAAACGTAAACAATGTTTTATAGCAAGATTACCCCCTCCACTCCACATTTACACCTATTTCCACCTAAGTGTACATCTATTGTCCAAGGTGATATTAATGGTGTTTTTAATATTATCCATTGCTTTTAACAGTCGACAATGCGTACATCTTTTTTGAATTAGACTGCTGTTTTCTTTGTAGTGTTTCGCCGCCTTATCCATTTATTTGAATTGTGTTAACTCTGCTCCAAGATAATCCAAATGTTTCCTGGGTATTATGCAAGTTCCAGCCGAGTTTGAATATCTTCTGATTGGTCAGTTTGGTCAATTTTTAACCAATCAGGTGCTCTGGATTGGCTACTGCTCTCCGGTCTCAGGCCAATCACGATCAAGGACTGAACGCAACACGTTAGAAGTGTTGCGGCGATTGACACAGGAATAACCGATGCGCCCACATTCTAAATACATAGAATATGGATTATTTTAAACTACGATTTGGACGGTAAAGTTTCGCATATTTTGATATAATGGAATAATTTAAGTGACCTAGCACCATTTTCTATGGAACGCCAAAACCGTCTTATGTCAAGAAAAACTACAATGCTCGGTTAACTGTCATTCTGTTGAGTCCAAGAAACGATATGCCGTGTGATAATTCTAATGTGACCTGTAAATGAAATGTCATGTTATGTGATGTTTATATTTTCAAGTGTCAAAAGAACGTGTTGTTGGGTGCTGTGTTTAAGTGAAGCAGTGTATTACTGAGTGATTATGTCGTTATGTTCAGTTGCAATGATATGCTGTTGGGTGCTTAAAGTATCATGTTCTGTTATGATAATATTCTGTATAGTTGGTAATTCTTTATGTTCAGTCATGAAAATATACTGTTGAGTAGTTACAACATTATTTTTAATCGAAGCAGTGTCGTGCTGAGTGATGATTTCATTATGTTCAGTTGCAATGACATGCTGTTGGGTGGTAGAAGTATCATGTCCAGTTATGATAATATTCTGTCTAGAGAGTAATTATTTATGTTCAGTCATGAAAGTATACTGTTGAGTAGTTTTAAAATTATGTTAAGTCGAAGCAGTGTATTACTGAGTGATTAATTCATTATGTTCAGTTGCAATGACATGCTGTTGAGTCGTAGAAGTATCATTTACAGTTATGTTAATGTTCTGTCTAGTGAGTAATTATTTATGTTCAGTTATGAAAATAAACTGTTGAGTAGTTTCAACATTATGTTTAGTCGGAACAGTGTATTACTGAGTGATTATTCCATTATGCTCAGTTGCAATGGCATGTTATTAGGTGGTAGAAGTATCTTGCTCAGTTATGATAATGTTCTGTCTAGTGAGTAATTCTTTATGTTCGGTCATGAAAATATACTGTTGAGTAGTTTCAACATTATGTTTAGTAATACACTGCTTCTACTAAACATAATGTTGAAACAACCCAACAGTATATTTTCACGATTGAACATAATAAATTACACACTAGACAGAACATTATCATAACTGAACATAATAATTTTGCCACCCAACAGCATGTCATTGCAACTGAACAATATGAAAGAATAATTCCGTAATAAACTGCTTCGACTCAACATAATGATGAAACTACTAAACAGTATATTTTCATAACTAAACATAATGAATTACTCACTTGACAGAAGATTATCGTAACTGAACAGGATACTACTATTACCCAATAACACGTCATTTCAACTGAACATAATGAAAGAATCACTTAGTAATACACTGCTCCGACTAAACCTAATGATTATTCTACTAAACAGTATAATTTAATGGCTTAACATAATAAGTATAGCACAAGACAGAATAATATCAAAACTGAACATAATAATTGTGCCGACCGACAGCATGTCTTAATAACTTAGAATAATGAAAGAATCACTCAGTAATACAATGCTTCGTCTAAACATGATGATGGCTCTACTCAATAGTATATCTTACTGGTTGGACATAATGTATTACGCACAAGACAGAATGTTATCACAACTGAATAGAATGACAGTTGACCGAGCATAATAGTTTTTCTTAACATAAGACAGTTTAGGCGTTCCATAATTTTCGGTCAAACGCCAGTGTATGTGCCAGTAGGTGATTTAACCAATTTATATTTCAACTTTTGCGGTTCGGTAGAAAAGTGTTGCCACATATTTAAAACAGCAATCGGTAGTTTGTCAAGCATGACATGATTTTAGTTCAACGACATTCTAAGAATAAATTTGCAAATTACAATTTCGAACAACAACAACAACATTAACAAAGCATTGCTTGTACCGGTATTAATGTTTTGTTTTAAGACGCAAGAGCATTCAGCCTGTTTACAATTCATATGATTTCGTAGTCTTTGCTGCAACTTCCACTTAAATGTAACCTAACATCGCCTGTTTGTAGGTCCGGTCATTATTTCAGACATGGACGCAAATCTAGCTTCAGTTTCAGAAAACAAAAGTTTTAAATCGCTTATTCTGCATTGAAAACTGTGACCATATCTTAATTAATAAATAAGTAAACAAAAAACATTCATACAACAACAACAATCACTATTTTTAAAATAACAGAAAACAGTTAAAAAATAAGTAAATAAATGGAGATTTTACGAGATGTAGATTTAATTACATCTAAGCAACGAGTAGTATTAATGTGATTTCGATTTTTAAAGACAACATAAAACTTTAAGGCATAACTTGGCTCTATGTATTACCTACAGCTGGAATTTAAAAGTTAATTTTGAAAACAATTACTGCGTGTCTGTTCTTACTGTTGACGATCTTAAACATTGAGTAGATGAAATTCCCTTCTCAGTGACAAAATGTACGTATGTGTCCCTTTCCTCCATTGATACACTTTTATTGCGTGGGCGAACAGTTTAGATCCAGATCAGCCTGCACATCCGTTTTAATTCATTAGGTTATTTCTAACCAAAATGCTACCATTGCAGTTCCATTGAGCTGGATCTACACTGGTCGCACACGCGTAAAAATGTGTATTCATCGAGGAAAAGGGTTATTAAATTTATTCTGGTAATTAAAATACCCCTACTAATGATTTATCTATAGCGCTGTTATCTAGTTGTGTTCAGGGTTCAGTTATTAGAAGAGTAGTGGTACGCATCTTATGACTTGCAGTACAAAATATATAACAAGCGCATTATTTTCATCTGGAGTATACGCAAATACATTTATACTTAACCTGTTTACAACATTGTCAGATGGTAAACATGTGTTTAAATGAAATCTCTGTACCATAAAATCCGTCATTTCGAGCTGTTAGATAGTTTGTGTGAAAATCTCTCATTTAAAATGGATCATTTATTGAGAAGGTACGTTAGACTCTTTACTTCTTAAACCTCTCTTACTTTTCTGTTTTCATTGACTGGAGAGCGAACATTGTAGACCTTGATCAGATTTTTCAAGCTGATGAGGCTTGAAGGTTATAAAGCTGAGCATGGAAACCAGTCTCAAATCTCAAGCATCTGATAAGCTGGAATGGCGACTGGTCGCCATTTCAGCCAATCAGATGCTTGAGATTTGAGACTGGTTTCCATGCTCAGTTTTATAACCTTAGGCACTGAGTTTACGATGGTCGGAAATCGCAAACACGAGTATTTTAAGTTCCTGGTTCTATCAACCATTACTCTAATGAACTCATCCTGCTTTGAGTTCAAATTCGTTCATTGTTGATGTTTTTTAACGAAATGTTTCAACTAAATAGCTTATATTGTAGACCCCGGTCAGACAAACCGATAGGCGTCTACACTTTCGCAAGTACTCAGTTAAATTTCATACCACTGGATAAGCGAATTCCGACTTTCGAAGTGTTGGCTGGATGTGGAAACACAACATTTTAATAAATATATTTATTTGACGTAATCTGAAACTTAGTTCTGGTCATTGATAATCATTCAAAGATACTGACACGTCTTCTTTATAAGTCACAAACATTTCTGATAGTTCATCCAATTATTTACCAGTTTTCCTTCTCCTGTCAGTTAAGCATCAATACATGTACACATTAATATCATTATGTTTGTATTACATATCCCGTGAAAAATTTGTTTATATTTCTCACTGTGTTAAAAAAATCAAGTGTCTCAAATAATAACAACAAAGTAACCAAAAACTGAAAAGGGTGTATAAAAAGTGAAATATGCATCAGGATATCAGGAATGACCACATACAGAAGACACAGAAGGAAGAAAAATGAAAATATACCACCATCATAAGTCACTTTGTAATGATACTACATTATATGCGGACCTGAAACACAGTTATATTTTTGAATACTTAAATTCAATGTTTACATTACCATCTTAGTGAAACAAAGCCTGCGTAGAAAAAATTCTAAAACTTTAACAATGAAAACTTTGATTCTCTGTGTAATTTGGTAAATGTTATTTCGGTCCGTTGTGACTTTTGGCTTTAGGGGTAACCACATAATTGTGAAATGTGTGTTCTCTGATGATTATGACTCCAATAAGCCGACATTTTTCTAAGATTGTTGCCACCCACGAGATGGGGATAAACTATATTGAATAGATTATACTAGGCGGAATTTTCAGAGACCTTCCTTTACAATGTGACCAATTATAATTTTGGGTGAAAGCATAATTAAGACACATACCATAGGCAAGACATTGAATCATGATGAAGCATCGTCACTTATCCCACAACTCGTGTTCACTTAAAAATTCAATTAATTGTTGCATTTAAGATTATATTTCTGTGGTATCAACTTTAATTGTTTAATTAATTGAGTATACCGTGCACATATGACTGTCTAATTAACACTTTAAGTACTAGCACGGCTCATGTCCATCGGCGATCAGTGTAGACCCAGATCAGCCTGTGCGTGCAATTAGTGTCTGTTCAGTCAATTAATTCATGTAAGACATCCTCATATGATCAATATATAGACTTGATCAAATTGATGTGTGTTGGATATTAATTGAACGGGTATAGTGTTGTACGTAGCATTGTTTCAGTTAGTAACTGTCATGCAAAATGCAGTATTCTGTGAATCTCAATTTTATTCATTTATTATGTTGTGTGGGTGTGGGGATTGTTGTATCTCGCATATGCTTTGTGGCAATCATAGGACGGCGTTGGTTCATCAGTTAACACAATAATTTTGCTTAGTAAACACTGAGTGGAAAATTTTCCAGTGGTTAACCTAAAATGCCAGATTTTTCCTCAATCTTCAAGAATCCAAAATCAAATAAGAAGTACATCTTTAATTTCATCATTTCAAAATTGTGTTTTAAAAACGAATTAAAACTAACTAATAACATCATGAACAACAAATTCTAATATTTCAGCTTACAGTCTCTATTACGCTGTTGAAAAGCACTTAAGTTACATTATCTTTCATTTTGTAGTTTTTTCCCTCCCAAATTGTTTCAAAAGCAGATGACAGATTTAACGACAGGTTGTACTGTTATGTGTTTTAGACATTCCGTATATAATGTAGAGGAAGTAAGTTATACATAAAGTATAACGTCGTCTGTTTAAATAATTGTGCCATAAAGTATACGACTTTGGAATTTTATTTTTATTATGTAAATTCGACAATAACTATAATTAGGATATAGGTCGAATTAAATTCATCGTCATGGATGTTTAACTTTTATATGCGTTCTATTTCAGTGCGTGGTCAGTACTTCGTTATAAACTGTGGTGATTTTAAGTAGAATATGAAAGAATCGGAAAACAATGCAGATAACGTGGAGTGTGTCATTTGTAAATTAAGCGCACCTATGCGGAAGATAAAGAATTTATCCTAGGACACTCGATCAGAGTATGGATATCTTATCTTGATGTGAAAACATATACTTTTGTCATTAACGAAGAGATATTAGATCACAAGAATAGTAAATAAATACACAAGATTGCGATGACAAAGGAAATGAATAAGCCTGAATAATAGGCAGTGTGCCATTTTTCCTCATAAGTGGAATTTCATATGAAGTCTGAAGTATTTATCCACTGTACATATTTGTTTTTCGTTACGGACGTTAAACCAAGACAGTACAATACACATCAACAAATTTATTTCCGCAAATAACCAAAAAATAAAAAAAAATGGATTTCGCAACAGATTTGATGAATGACAGAAAACTGTCAACAGCTACTGTGAACACAGATAGTGGAATAAGCTCAATAAATAACGACGAGAGTGCTTATGAAGAAAATGGAAATGCGATCACAGAGGCAGGCGACAGTTACCAAGCAGACGACAATTTCCAGGATTCACCGGAAATAAAAGTAAGACCACGCGTGTCGCTCGACCAAAGTCGAAACGATATAGATTTACGGAGATTTATGGAAACAAATGCACGGTCCAGAAGATCTTGTTCTTTGCCGGATATACTGGACTTTGACGTTGAGGAAATATTCCAGCACGAGGACGCGCAATCTTGTAGTTCCAGTAACTATGCCCAGAACGATGCTAATTCTTCGTCCGGAAGTCTTTCAACAATTGGTTCCCCGGACCCAATAAGGAAACCAGAGTCAAGAAACGGAGGTAACGACATCAAAGGAAACGAGAATGTTCAACTCTGTGGTAAAGAACACAAGGAAAAGCCTTGTTTTATTTGTTTGAAAGACAACGAAATATATTGTAAAGTTTGTGTGATGGTGCACAACTTTCACTGTAAAGAAAAGGTGAAACATATCCCGGAAATCCCGCCGGAAATGAAAACTAACTTATGCCAGAACGCAACGAAAGACTTAGTTGTAATGAAAGAACGCTTTGAAAAAGTAAAACATGAAAACGAAAAACTGCAAGAAAATCTGAAAGAGTCTCGAAAGACATTTCTAAGGTCGGTCATGAAATATAAAAACAGGATCGTAGAAGTCATCGACCACATGGAAAAAGAGGCACTGTCGCAAATGGACTCCATTTATAACGAAGAGAAGGACAAGCTAGAAACAAGCTTAGAAAATATTGAAAAAGAAATTGCAAGCATTGAAAGTTACATTACAATCCTAGAACAGAGTAAAGGCGCCAATGAAAATTCTGTAGTGTACGAATTGCAGGGGGCGATCGAGCAAGCTCGCAGGGATGAGACGCTGATTCGGGACCTCCACAAGTCAACAAACACGGTGCAGTTTGAGTTTGAACCTCTCACCGATCTGTTGGACCGGCTAACCGATTATAACCAGCTATGGAAGATCCAGAGAAAGGAGACCTCGGTGTGCACTTATCCACACCCGTGTACATGCGACAGGTCTTACCGAGACAAGGTAAACTATTGTCACGTATAAAACAAGTGAAATCTGAAAGTCGTTGATTACGAGCAATACGAACAATTTTGTCTTCAGTTTTTTTTTTTATATTTCAACTTTTCTTGTGCAAATTACTGCACACGGCGTCTAGCCTCATCAAGTCCCATCGCAACGTAATAGTTAACCCTTTATCACATGTGTGACCATCATAGATTCAGATCAACAAGCACATATTTGCCGTCTGATCAGGATATGCACATTTCGCTTTTGATCAGAAAGAACCTAATAATTCAAGAAGCGAATAGTGTAGATCCTGTTCAGACATTTGGATGTGCCGGCTGATTTGGAACTACATTGATCGCCTATGCAATAAAGGTGTATCTATGGAGTAAAGGGACAATGTAGTAACCAGTAAAGCTGTTGATCCCTCACAAGCTATGGTGTGCAAATATGACGACGCAGGGTCTATTAATTGATTAATAGACGCTGGAGGCGATAACGAAATTCTCGAATCAACAGTTTTAAAAAGTATTGAAACGTTAAAAAATGCTGTATTATTTGAAAAAGGCTGCTTTGGCAAATCTTTTGTTATTAATAAAAGTATTATATATGCATATAGAAACGTATAAGCACCACCGTAGCTTTTAGCGCAATTAGACTCATTAAAACAGTTAAGCAATTAAGAATAATTGAGTAATTATTGAATAATTGTAACGTATTCAAGAAGCTTGTTTACAAAATAATTGTAGATAGGTAGCGAATTTCCCACACATTCATCATGCAAGAAAACAGTTATTAAGTTTCGTGAGGATTATGTTTTCTTAAATTAACTTCCGTCGCGCTTCTTCATTCAAAATACGATCTTGCTTTTTTCTCATGTTTCCTTTTCACAAGAAGGAACAATTAGGCTCAGCTCGGCCTAAGATCATAAAACTGAGATTGCAGACCAGTCTCAAATCTAAAGCATCTGATTGGCTGAAATGGCGACCATGCTTGAGATTTGGGACTGGTCTTCTTATTTAGTTTATGATCTTGGTCCTTGGTACTGTATGCGTTGAACTTGGCCCATGTTGACAAGCAAATTTATCAGATCGCTTGTCAAGATTTACCGGGCGTAAGTGGCTGTCATCATGTTGACATGTCTTTTCATTTTGATCCTGGCCTAATTGGGCTGCAGATGTAGTTATGTTAATTAGTGCACTTTGTGATTATACAACATTATTTTGTCTTAAGAAGTACTTCATTTATAAAAAAAGGTTACTTAATGAACAGTCAGACTAGTCATCACTAAATAAAATACACGCGTGCATATATATTTTATTACGATGGGTTTGGAGCGCAAATATTTTACAATAAGGAACAAGAAGCTAGGTTAACTAATATAAATGGTTATAGATGTATTTGGTCGATTTGAAAAAAATGTGTTTGGAGATAATCTTACCATGTAATTACAGACTGGCTAAAATGGCTGCTGACAAAATTGCATTCACTACTTTCACTTTCTACTTTCACTTTGAACCAGGAAGTACGATTTCCTTGAATTTCTTGAAAACCCTAACATTATTTTGACGAATAGGCACTAAACATTGTAGACCAGCATATACTTATTTCAGGTATGAGTTGTTTTGGTATATTGTTCATGAATTTCAGAGTTATCATGCAAATGATTTTTCTTTTGTTTTAGTATGTGCTTGGTAATTAGAACATGAATTAGACTAAATTGAGCTTGCAAACATTTACTACATCCATAGCTAAATACATTTCTTTACTAAAATCTAGGTGACAATAAGTATTTCCCCCAATATTCATTTTTGAAATTTTAGCTAGTTTTCGCCATTTGCAATGTTTGCGACCTCTTAACACGTTTATTTTTGCTTGGACCAAATAATTAATCAGATGTCCATTAACTCGTCCTTGCAAGTATTTGATGCATTATAGCGATCAGTATAATAAAACTTCCTTGTTTACTCACTCTAGGTTTGATTTGTAAAAAATAAAATTAAATACAAAAGTAAACAAGATGCTTCTAGCAACAAGTTGTAAAGGGAAGTGATAGATTTGTAAAATAACATGTAGAATGCACTCTGCCCAAGGTTATAAAACTGAGAATGGAAACCAGTCTAAATTCCCAAGCATCTGATTGGCTGAAATGGCGACCAGTCCCCATTTCAGCGAATCAGATGCTTGAGATCTAGGGCTGGTTTCCTATCTTAGTTATATAATCTTTAGAGCAGATCTGTATGTCTTGTAAAAAAATGTATCGGTCTATTGTAGTCTTTGTTCTAAACGAAGGGGTCATTAATCCAGAACTGAGTTGAAGTTGGTTAAATCATACACCGTATCTTCTGCTTTTAAACCTTTACTGTGTGTTTTGTGTTTTAGGTTGCTATAAAAGAACGAGAAGTCTCAGTCCGTCTGTTTGGATTATCATTTGACAGAGAACGTTGTTGTATCACGGGATGCGAGTTTCTTCCAAACGGCAAACTGTTGGTGTGTGACAACAGTAACAAGAAAGTTAAACTGTTCGACAAAAAATTCAAGTGCGTTTCAGCACATGGTTTGCATTCTTTGCCATGGGATGTGGCTGTTGTTAATGAAATGACGGCAGTTGTGACCATACCAGACCGGAAGGAGCTACAGTTCATGGATGTCCACCATAAGATTTGTCTCAGGCATTCAATTATTTTGGAACAAAACTGTTGGGGAGTGTCACATAGCAACGAACAACTTTTTGTCACGTGCTGGTCACGAGACAAAACGGAAGTGCTTATTATGGACATGCAAGGTACTTTGAAACGCAGAATTTCAACGGTTCAAAGTTTGCCATTTCACACGCCATGGTTTCTTAACGCATCGAAGGAAACATTATCCGTATCCGACTGGGGAACATACATTGTTCAGTGCGTCACAATCTCCGGTGTCGCTGTGTCTAAATACAGAAGCAGCAGTTTAGTAGGTCCGCTTGGAATGACACGTGACCCTGATGGCAACCTTTACGTGTGTGGACGAGATTCGAACAATATACATCAAATATCCAGTGACAGAAGCGAGCAAAGAATATTTGTCACAGAAAAAGATGGGCTTTCTCAACCTCTAAACATATGTCACAGGAAAACAGACGATAGGCTAATTGTGACATCGTGGATGTCAGACAAAATATCCGTGTTCAGACTCCATTGATGATATGTTGCCACAACTGCATCCTAACATTGGCCAAACGTCTCTAACAAAAATAGGAAGCAATTTTGCAATCTACTTACTAGTAACCGAAACCACAAGAGCCTAATCCTAACTCTAATTAAGGAAACCCCCTTACCTTAATCTATGAACCTAACAGTATGCAATCATCAAATTATTGAAGGATTGTAAAAGCCCAAGTACTAATTACAAAGTGTATAAATCTCTATATTAGCTGTCTTATGTACAGTTACATTTTGTCCGCTCTCTGTTAATTTTGTTCGTTGTCAAGGACAATAACTGTGTGCTAACAACCTCATTGAGCATGAACGGCATTCTTTCCCTTCTTTTAAACTTCGTTTTTTTTTCATAGACTGAGAAATGTGAATGTTTTGGAATTTTCCAATTAACCCAACAGCTTTCACACTCTAATGTAAGTTACAATTTTAATGATATACCCTATTCTAAATGAAAAAGTGCCGCGTGACTTTGTTTCCGGTGATTATTCATTAACTGCTTTTAATTCCAAATATTTAGGCATTAAGAAAAGCAATTAATGACAAATCACAGAAAAAGTGCACACTTTCGTTTGGAATAGCGTGTAGAAATATCAAGACTCTTGGATCCATTTAGTTATAGTAATGGTCCGATTGAACCTAGAAATTTGTTATGGGCCGTCTTCGGTCGTCATTGTACTGTCATCAATAAAAAATAAAAATATCAAAATCTCTATAATGGCAAAATGCATTTCAATAAAACTTTGCACACATAATTGTTATCATATTACTCATGTGAACATTTACAATTGTGTTTTGTGTTGTTTAGTTTTTG
Organism: Corbicula japonica; assembly: GCA_038501625.1. NCBI lineage: Eukaryota > Metazoa > Mollusca > Bivalvia > Venerida > Cyrenidae > Corbicula > Corbicula japonica. The sequence continues at coordinate 430,523 of JAZAYU010000234.1, read as the reverse complement.
TGAATTTATGTTAATAGAAGTTTAAGAATTTTTTAGATCTAGTTATTTGTCTTCACTGTTATAACGTGTCTTAACATATGCAAAATAAAGAAACATACATTAATAACATTTATTTTTGCAAAGTTGTATTTTGCCGTTAGAGTGATTTTGATTTTTTTCCCCTTTTTATCGATGTAGGTCCAATGATGACTGTAGACAGCTCTTAAAGTCTACTTTTCTATATAGCTGTTCAAGCCACATCTTCCCAGATACGTCTTTGAAACTTTAAACAATAATTGGCATTGTTATATCTGCATTTATGTTGTATCTTTGACAAATAAAACGTAAGCCATTAGAAAAGCGCTTGACTTTTAGGATGACATTGATATTTTAAATATTTTCCAGTATTTGAAAACCTGCAAGAGGAGGGAAGTATTCCATCACTTGCCATGAACAATACGCTAAACCAGTGCTCTAACTACACCAATCATAAACATGTACATGTCTTTGAAGATTTCTCTGCTTGGAGTATAACGTCTAAACTTTAAAAATTATAAGATACATCGTTGACATTTTAAGTTATTTCCATACGTCCTTTTTGACCTTTTGGAAATATAATCAAAGTAGGGGATATATCAAAAATCACAAAACCGTCAGTTGTTAATCGCGTGTACCGTGGCGGTATGAAGTATCTTAAGTAATGTTGAGGTATTCTCTAACATTCTGCAATTGTGAATATCTGTTAGTTTGTAGATGTTGCACAGTACTGTGGTATCATTTAATTCGCGGGAATAAATTTTCGCGCAAAAACAGCAACGACATACACTGTAAAAAATCCCCGTTAAATATACGGTATTTCGGTAACGGGACGTAACCGTTTCGACTAAATGTTGTACAAATACAGTTCGGCACCGTTTTTTTTATTCGGAGCCTTTCGGTTAACATCCTGTCGAGCACATTGGCGCATTTTGCAAAAAAAAAACGGTTTCTTTGGAAAATTTAAAGGTTTTAAGCTGTTTGTGCACAGATTAAGTTGTGGCATTGTAAGCTTAATTGTTTTTCAAATTGTATACTCCCTTAGCCAGTCAATGCTATAGGCTAAGGTCGTATTATAACGATGTTTTGAAATTTACCCCACCCACCATCTTTCACCATTACTTACGGTCAGCCAGTAAAAAATACAATGTCCAGTTTTATTTAACGGGAAGACCGTAACTGTCAGCCCGTATAATTTACGGGACTGTCCTGTAACCAGCTGCCAGGACTATCCCGTAAAATTTAACGGGAAATTTTTACAGTGTATTCGCGCGGGCATTAATCCGCACACTTCAGAGATATTCGAATTTTACACCAGCGCGAAATATGATGAACAACAGTATGAGGCCTGTGTTTTGTAAATCCTTTCAAAAAAGAAAATATCGATTTTGTGATTTGGGAAGTATTTAGATATCATACTACGGAAAACTTTCGAATTTCGGACTAACGTTTTTCACCTTAAAATGTTATGTAACAAATTAAGTGGTCCTTCAACACACAGAATGTGAATTGCGGACATGGCACATTTATTTAAAACAGAAAATATTGATAGATAGCCTTCGTTCGGTCTTTAATTTTCCTCGAGAATCGTCGCATTTGAAACATTAAGGACATTCAAGTTTGTTATAAACTTTTTTAAGATTTACAGAATTTTTAGTTTAAAAAGACAGTTACAGGTTCACTGGTTCCTCTAAAACTTGCGGCACATACACCCAGGCCAGATTGAAACGTTTTACGTTGATTAGAACTCTCATAAATGAAACTGACTTCAGCATTTACTATGGTAATATTATATTTCGCATTGTTTCGTCTTTCTCCTTTTTCGCCCAGGAAATCAAACCCCCGGTCAAATAATATTTGAATATTTTATCTTACGAGATAAATATTAAATAAAATAAAACTTGACAAAGATAAAACTCCTATCACATTAATGATGCCAGTGAATGCAAATAACTGAAGGAATTTGCTCACCAATATGTTTATCTTAAAAGTTGTTGGTTCAGTATTTATTTGTTTAAAAAAAGAAAAATGGAAAAAAAACGTGGTCATGGCATATTAAGTGTTGGATTTTGTTCTTTCTTTAATTAAAAGGGAGGTAATTTGCAAAAAAGCCTGATATTTATGTAACTGTTTCTAATTATTTCTTTGTGACAGTGAACTTTAACTATTGTGTTTTTTCCTTCTGTACATGCCATAAACTTCCAACTTGAGAGTAAAGTAATCTGTTTGAGACGTTAATGTTAAAATTTATCTTATCATTATTTAGGAAAGAGGAGATAACCTTGGCCACTGTGAAAAAAAACATCTTCCCGCTTTTTCAAATGTCCAGATATGTGCAAGTACTAGTACCACAAAGTAAAAGATTGATAAAATAATAAACATCATTGAACAAGTTTTCAATTTCAAAACCGGTAAGTTTTCATTTTTGCTCAGTATACATCGGCGCGGAATTGTGTCCGCGTTAACAATTCTTGTGTATATTCTTCGCAAAATTCGTCCTTGCGAAGTTAAATGACGCAGTGTATTCGACATGTAGTTGTATAAAAACGTTTACTAAATTTTGCAAACAGCACTCGGATAGAATAACTTCATTCATGTTGTCTCTTTGACAAATGAATTCCAAATTCCACATTCTAAGTTTTTACAAGTGCATCTTTCTGCGTACATGCCTACCGTAGCGTAAACATTGGGGGAATCGCTAGTTTAAAAAAGGATGAAAGTGATCTATTTTCTATGCTGGGAACTTTATATTTCAAATTAAATAAGGAATAAATTGTGTGCTTAAAATAAACATAAAACATTTTTTGTATTTATCAAAAATAATTATTTATATATCAGACATTTAAATACATGTACTGATATTACGCAGTGCGCTGTCAAGTCTTGTTTCTTTGTTTTGTGTTATATTTTTTTAGCTTTTTCTTTTTAGCCTAAAATATGAGTTGCTTCTATTCTATTCTGTTCAATTTATTCTATTCTATTCTACTTTGTTGTAATTACAGCTGATCACATATTGGTGGTTGTTGTTTGAACGAACATGTTGCTATAAAAAAAGAAAAATCTCGATTATGATTGTATACCATTTATATTGAGGATATATAAATGCCTAAGACTAATGCAACAGTGTCGTATAAATCTATTTCGAATAAAATAATTTTTTCGATGAAGAATAGTATAAAGGTTCCATGAAAATATTCAATGTAAATTTATCTTACTGAATAAAGTTTACTAAAACAACTCTATGCAATACTGCTGTGCTGTTTTTGACAGTAACTGTTGTCACAACAAGGTTTATTCCGTGTGTGTTAAATAAATAGTAGTTTACACAAATTACCGCTATTCAATGATATGTAAAATCGTACACTTTGTTGTTTTGTTATTGTTGTTGTTGTTGTTGTTGGAGTCCAAAATAAAACTGTTATAATCACTTGTACCTTGCTGAGTGCAGGGTGATCTGTTGAACACATCTTTTATCAAGGTTGTTGCTGGATTTACATAATTATCACTGTCCATTGTGATGCTGTGGGAACACTACAGGTCATTGTTCTAGTAGGAGGCTCTCGGGTTCTGATTATTTATTTATTATGGTATAATTAATATAACTATAAACAACATTGTCATTTAATGATAAATCGTATTGTACACCTTGATTCCGTTGCAGAAGCCCAGATAAATACTGTTATGGTTCTTGCTAAATGCACAGCTCCATACAATGACGTCCTTAATGATCACTTGTACCTTGCTGAGGTCAGTAGTGAGCTGGTGGACACAGTCTGTAGTGCTGCATACATATACATAACCATCACTGTCCACTGTGATACCCTCGGGAGACTTCAGGTCTTTGTCCTTGTAGGAGGCTGTCACGTGACCGTTCAGGTCCAACCTGAACACTGTGTCATTGACAGAGCTACATACATACAGTGTGTTGTGATCATTACTGAGAGCAATACCACCTAACTCACTGAACGACTTGTTAGTGAAGGTTGTGATGATCTGGCCTTGCGTACTGAATACATGTATGTGACTTAAAATAGCAGCGTAGAACCGATCATTGCTATATGTTATACCATTGTAAACATATTTCACGTCGATAGACATGTGTGTATCAATAATGATGCCCGATGCTGATACAGAGAATAGCAGGATTTTCTTGACATTTTTCATTCTTACTGATACAGCTACTCGGTCATCATTAACTGACGTTATAGACCATCCATAGTCAGCAGCATCACTGATCTGTATTTGAGATGTTACACACCCTGTCTTTGTATCAACCACCTTTACCGACTTGTTATGACTATCAGTAACTACACAGTAGTGTGTCTGCACCACGGTTAGATCAAATATGGCAGGCGACATTTTATCGGTACTGGTGCTGATATCTGTTGTTGATACCAGTTTAGCAGTAACGTTTCTGATTGCTGCTGAAGATGAGATCACGTGACCTGGTCTTGGTCTTTGTAGCACTTGTTCAGAACTTATGTCTAGTTTTGCAAGTTTATCAGTTGATTTGTCAATTATCTTCGTACTATCTTCATTGATAACGGGTTTTATGGCTTCCAAGTCCTTCAACACGTGATGTCGGAACGCCTTATACTTGGTATGGTTCTTGCTGCATGGTCCGCACATATACTCAGAGCAGTCGTTACAAAATTAGACAGCAGTTGTGTTTTTCCCATCGCTTTGACAGGGTTCGCAGGGATTTTCTTTCACTTCATCTAAACCACTGAAAACTGTTGTACTATAATCCACGTCGGACCCGCCCAGCACGGATCTACTATAATCCATATCGGACCCACCCAGCACGGATCTACTGTAATCCACGTCTGACCCACCCAGCACGGATCTACTATAATCCTCGTCTGACCCACCCGGCACGGATCTACTATAATCCACGTCGGACCCGCCAAGCACGGATCTACTGTAATTTGACGACCAGACCATGCTTGAAATCTTTATCGTCTATCCGTATTTCAAGCTGTAAAAGAACGAAAACGTTCAGTTAGAAAACGAAACTAGCGTTACATTACATGAACATGTATTTAAATCAATGAAACAAATTTACTTTCTAGATTATTCTTTGTAATATATTTGGAATATCTCAATAAACATTCCAGATATACTTACTTATTACGCTAGAGTTTAAATCATTATGCAGTTCCTAAAAACAGGCATAATCACTTCCTTGGTGACAATTTAAATTTACTGTTTGCAACTGTTACGCGTTGCGGGCGCTATAACCGTTCCGGTTATAGTTGAATACCAACCGTTCCTACTCGGCGGAGTCTATGTATACAATCGTAGGCCTATAAAGACTACGTAGAAATCAGTGAAGCGTGATCCGTGTGGTTACGTAAAAGGCTCTTTAATCCGGGCTGCTTGTTGCTAAACATCACTGAATATTGTACATAAACTGACGAAGACAAGAGGGATTCTTCAAGTGTGCAGCCTTTAGAGTATCGAATCGAATCTTTGTGTACATGGAACATGTTTATGCTTGTTTAGTAATTGGACGTTAATTAAGGTTGACATAATATATAATGTATCTTACAACTGAGCATTTCTTTCATTCCTGTCATCATGTTCTCAAGGTGCTCTGGTGTCCCGTTGATCCACCACAGGAACCTGAAATTTTTTCAATAATCACCCCGATCCCACATATATGACGTTGGACCCTATATACATATATAATAAACACAAGGAATGCAACGGATTCGTACCCCACCCACTTACCCGTTTTAAGAATTTTCGAGCTGCAGCATTGACACGGAGTTTTCGCTGGTCAAACATTTGAACAAAATAAAAATCTGTTATTAGCAATCATAGCACCTTAATAATAGTCATTCTGGAATCGGTTATCAAACGTTTGTTTCGTTCTTTATTTTGTCGTCCACTCCATTGCGTGACGTCACTTAGTTCTACACCGGGGCGAATGGGAATTTGGAATAAATGCTATTTCCGGTTTTTGTTTGCAAACGTATGGAAGCATATTTGTGCCACAACTTAACCACATAAAATAACGTGAAAATAATGGAGGATTTCGCAAAAAAAACTCTTTTTTTCGCGAAAACACCCATATTTTCACGACAAAAAAGTTATGTTAACACGAATTTATTTCTGTTAGTGCTCTAAACAGCCACAACATAAAGATAAAGTTTTCATGTAAATAATGGAGGATTTCACGAAAACACATAACTTTTCACGAAACCTTAAAAATTTCGCGAAAGATATTTTTGCATGAAAATAATGGAAGATTTCACGAAATCAGATTTCGTGAAACGAAAAACAGATAACTTTTCATGGAAGCGTAAAAATTTCACGAAAGATGCCAGTTATCTAAAAATTATGGAAGCATATTTGTGCCACAACTTAACCACAATAAATAACGTGAAAATAATGGATGTTTTCGCGAAAAAAAGTTATCTGTTTTCGAGAAAAAAAAATGTTTTCGCAAAATCCTCCATTATTTTCATGGATACTATATCTTTATGTTGAGGCAATTTAGAGCATTATCAGGAATAAATTCGTGTTAATTTCTTTCGTGTGTAATTTATCTGTTTTCGCGAAAAAAAACCTTTTTTTTTTGCGAAATCCTCAATTTTTTCACGTTATTTTATATGGTTAAGTTGTGGCGCAAATATGCTTCCATACTAAACGCGGTGAAAATGCTTTGTTCGTTTCTGGTTGTATTAAAATCACAAAAATGCCGTCCAAATATACTAAATCGGTGAATTGTATGGCTTAAAAGACGAGTAATTGAAACGGGATTGACTTCATGCGTGTATTTTATTTATTGAATCGATCTACAAATAACGTTGTTGCAACGTTCCTGCGATACTGCGTTTCAAATAGAGTTCTTTCACATTATTGTGCGCATGCGTCGTACTCCACGTTTAGGTACGAAAATATTGGTTTTATCCTTTTAAGACATTTATATTTATATGTGCATGTTGCAGGATTTGTGTTGATTTGCATCAATACACGACGTAACTGAAAGAAGTTGTATTGTTATTACATTCCCAAAGAAAGAGCGTAGCTAGCCTGCGACAATGGCGCCCAACGTGGTCTTCAGTTCGTAGCTTGGAAGAGAATGGTTTGATTAGCACATGCGGTGAACGGGATCCTCCCTACATCACTTCATCATATCAGACGATTGTAGTGAGTTAAAATTTAAATATTGCGCAATAATATTAATATAGTAGGCCTACAAATAGCAATCACATCATAATCGTCGACGTCGGGATCGTGTCATTCTAAGAAGGATCTTCAGGAGAGGAGCCGAGTACAGTGCCTTAGTATAGACTCTTTTAGATTAGTTTTGTGTAAATATATCTAATGTTTACATAGCATTCCAATTACATTTACATGTATATGGTTTTCAGCGGCGGACCAAGGTGTACTGTAGCGTGATACCTAGTAATAAGATTTTGTGAGTGTGAGTGTTATGTATTATCTTTTGTTGTTTTTTTTTGTAAATCAGCCGCTTGCAGTCTTCTTCGCCCGCCCCTGAAATTGAATAATTATTAAGAGGTTTAATTAAATAATTAGTTAATTAGTTGATTAATTAGTTTAATTGGACTTTGTAAATTTTGTATTGTTGTTTTTTTTAGTTTATTTGGGGGTTAGATATTTTCATGCAGGTCCCTTAAAATATTTTTTTTGAATTTTTTTTTTTTGTGACTTAGGTGAGGTATCACAGCACATGTTACAATTTGCAAGTTCATTAATGATAACCGACTATTCACCTCGCTAGGAAATAAGAAAGGTTGTTGGATACAGTATAGTGCAGCCGGTAGTATTAGTTCAGAAAGAATAGGTTTGATTGAATAGGTTATAATTCTACACAAGTTTTAGCTTTCCAAAAAGCTAGTCGGTCATTAGCAAATAAATTAAAAGAATAAGTAGGTATGTAGTCGTTCATGTATTTACTTTTGGACCAATGTAAGTCAATGATATGGCCAGTTTTCTGTCGATCAAAGTCACACAGACTGTATCTGAAAAACTATTTGTGAATTTAGTTGATGTTTCAAGTTTCAAGTTTATTTCCATTTACATTTCTCTGTATGTACAAACATAAACAAGAGAACATATAAACATTGTACAATTCTGTTACTTTAAAGCATGCAAACAAAGTTGAACGGCTGATGTTTGATTTATTGAAACATGAAGAATGCGTGTACGGGCTAAAGGCATCAATATAAATAATCATGTCTCTAGTAGACTTAATTTATTTTTTTCAGGACGTGTAGAAATAATTACGTTGTTTAAGCACCAGCGAATCTGATGACTATGTTACATTAACGCGAATGCTCAAAGAGGTACCATAGAACTTTCCACAGTTGATACTTATTTGTACATTGAGAGAAAAGCCACGCTTATAATATTCAGTATTCATTACCAACATTCATAAAATGTAGTTTTAGTTGGTTCAGCAGATCTCGTCAAACTTGAAGTTGACGAGCGTTAAAAGACAGTAAACAATAAATTAGGATGCTGATGCATTTATTACTTTCACTTAAGCTTTATGCTGCTATTATCTTTTGTTTTTGTTTGAACGATTTTCTGTAAAACTATTAAAGGAACTCAAGAAGCACTATTTGTATTTAAATTAATCTATCATCATAAAAATTGTCGTTATGCCACTGTTCTGAAAACAACTTTTTCTTTACTTTAAAGGCTGGTTTTGCATTCCTTGCAGTATATTCTAGTAGATCGCCCTTACATAGAAATGATAGTGCTTGTGTTGTCTACCTTACTGTACTTGTCAAAATAATGTTATCGTTTAGTATCCCAAGACCGAAATCAGATACGTTATATTGCATGTGTATGGGGAAGCAGTCATTGGGGTAACGGGCATCCCCGTTAATCTTTTACAAGTAAAACTCAATTTGGATTGCAACTGCGACGAGTCCAACCGTTCACTATAGACCCCAAGAAGAGAACGCATAGATATATGCGGTTTTGAGAGGGAATATGGGAATCAAAATAAAGCAATTCGTATTTCGTTAATAATGCATATATTCAAAGGCAAGTTTTGAACTTTATGGCGGCGAAAGTTTGTAAAATAAATTAAATAGTTAAAGTTTAAATGATAAAAATACAGAAGCACGTATAGAATGGTTACCAAGTTTCTATTTCAAGACAATCGTTTAAGTTTTGTTTTCTTAAAATAGATTAAAAGGTCACTTTGAAAACCACCGAAGACGAAAAATGTGAAAATATTACAGGCTCGGTTTCATTGAGCCTGTTAAAGACTTTAAAGCATATCAAAAACATAAAATACCGCATCGTAATTAGAGCTCCAACTTGGATATCAAAAGGACAGGGAAATAGATAGATCTAAAAAAACATGGCAGTTTTTGTGCAACAAGCTCAAAATGAGGCACTTTTATGCAAATCTTTGAGAAAGAGCATAATACATGTATATAAATGTCCCTCTAAATGAGTAATTGCGAATAAAAGATAAAATGTAATGTTCATAACTAATGAAGACATGGGTAGTCATCAAACCAACTAGGTTTAAACTCTCGCATCTCAGGTTATTTCAATAGTGCGCTCGTGAAATGCAAAAGTGTGTAATTATGGATTGAAATTATATTTCAACAAACTTGACTAAGTACTTGTAACTGAGGTTACGTGTCGCCATTTATCCTATAAATTGATATCAGACAAGTTCAATAAACAAAATCATTATTGATGTTTCTACGCTGAATGTGTAATCATAACCTCATGTGGCCATCCTAGTCGTTTATCTCTCTCGTCCGCAGCTTATTAGTCGTATTGATGACTGTCTTTTAGCGTAGCGCCGCCCAATTGACTACACTTATGATATTAGATAAAAATATTGCCCATGCTGATCTCCTATGTTTACTTTAAACAATGGCCATGTCACATTCGCTAAACCTCCGGTATCTTCTGATAACATTCACCAAATTTGCACTGGAAATCGCAAACAAATGGCAAAATCGCTGATCCCCCCTTTTTTTACTTTAAACAATGATCACCTCACTTCGCTAAACTTCCGTTAACTTCTGAGAACATTCGCAACATTTGCACTGGAAAGCGCAAAAAGCAAAATCTCTCTTTAAAAGACAATATTTTGACAATTAAGCAAGTTCTGAGCATTCGTTTCCTCCTAAATGCTTGTTTAAAACATCTCCTCGTTTACTATAAGCCTCTACTGTTTCACGACTGTTTGTTTTGTGATTTATACCACAAGAAAGAAATTTTTAAAATTAAAACATGGGTAGAAGTGTTCATCAATTTTCAAAGTCAATGCATGGACATGAGTTTTTTTGAAACCCGCATAATGTCATCTAACATGGCATACACTGAAATTGACATCATTAAAACTAACAAACAAAAACAGGAAAATGTGCGAGAACCACCAATATTACATGTTTAAGTTCAGCATTCTAACGAAATTGTTGAAGATCAGAATAGTAAATTTAATAATTTGAGTCCCTGTCAGGCTGCTCATCCCCCCACCCTAGGACAGTGACGAAATTTTGTTGTTGAACTCTAGATTTTGGAATACATTTTTGGTTGAAAGTGTATGCTAATGACCGACTAGCTTTTTGTAAACTTTTGTTTACAGACAGCCTTTCCCGCAAAAGTCGGAGCGTGCTCGATTGGAAATTCCGACATTTAGGACAGGGAGAACTCCAATCGAGTGCGTCGGAACTGTGTTCTGGCAGCGTTCTACCCATTCCATCGAAATAGGTGGTGTGAATCGGTCAGTGTTTTATACTGCACCAAACTGAAATATTTTTAGATACTGTTTTTTTTTGCCATAAAATAAGATAATGGTTACATTTCAGTACTATGCCAAGAATTTCACCAACATAAATACCAGAAATAGTGTTATTTTTCAGTAAATTATAAATATTGCTTTTTGTTGACTGATCTAAAAACTAGGAAAACTTAGTTGAACTATGAAGTATGGCTTATTAAGACCATTAGGAGTTCTTTAGACTTCAAAAGATATAATAAACATGCAATTATGTAACACTTTTTATAAAAACCTATCATGATTCTGTTCCGACATCCAATCTCACTCGTTTGGCAGATTCTTAGACTCTTTCTCCGTCGTTATCAGAAAATAAACGACTGTTGTAAACCAAAAAACTAGAGGCCTCTGATTGGCTTCTGGATTACGTCAAGCCTGTTCTCTGTATCTATTTAAAAAATTTCTCCAGCTTCTTATCAACTAAGCCTATTGCTCATTACAATAATTCAACATAACACTTGATTAAAGAGTAAATAAAAACCATTTGTAGAAAAGAAAAGAAGATGTACAGCTTATACTGTATTAAACCAGCATCTAGAAGGTGTAAACGTCGCCCTGAACGACAGGATATGGCAAACAGTGTGCAGTATTTGTGCAACTCGAATGGATAACATTTAAACCCCCGACGCACTACGCCAGCAGTGGTTACAAGCGTCGTAACAATACAGATACAGATCTCATCATAATATGCATTCCAAACATATGAATGGCAATAAATCAGTGACCGACATTTAAGTGGCATCAAATTGCTATCAGCAACTCTGCTGTGATAACGGTAAACATACATCTTGTAATATGACTCCGAGTTCGTTGTATTTTTAAATCTAACACCAACTGGTGTTGTTAATCTCCAGCAGCAGTATTACTTTACTTGCAAGCTTGGGGAATACCGCCTATTTTAAACCTCGAGGAAAGATAACTGAAGCTCGCTAAGGATTCTCTGGCGACTATAATCGCCAGACAAAATTGGTTTACTACTGTCGCTGTCTGCTGAAAGTACAGACATGCGCAGTGAAACAGTCAAGCAGATTCTGTGGAAGAGTCGGAATTTGATTTTGGCACAGTTCCGACAGCTTAATCGAGCACGCCCGGATATTCATTAGTCTCTAAGAAAAACATAAACGATGTCTTGCTTTTGACCAACAAAATCAATATAACGGATTGAATCTATTTAATATATGGGATCATTCCGAACAGTTGTTTGAATCAAATAACGTAACAGTTCAATTTATACACAAATAATATTTTGCTATGAAGGTTTTCATCACGTGACTTTCTAAAAAAAGACGCATAACATTTTTTCTACACCCTGTAGAAAATACAACACACGTATGTTTATATAATTTAACATGTCGTTATATATCGGCTCAATTTCTGATTTGATGTTACTACAACGTCCAGATATTGTTTCATCAACATTTAGAAGACTTTTCTTGTAAATAGGGGGAACGGAATAGCATTCCCAAGCTCTAGACGGGCGGCTTTGTCTAAAGTGACCACGTCCGGTGCCGCTGTTAACCGGTGTTACCCTTCAAAGTTCAAGTTTGGTCCATTATAATATGTCGGTCATCAGGATGACCGACAATTATTCGGAAAAAAATCTTTGAGGATTATAACTTCAAAGGTGTTTTTTTGAATAAAACTTCTTCAAAATATATTTACGTGTGTCGTGAAAGAAACCTATATTTTGAATACGAATATTCAAAATAAGTTAATCCGAATTGTTAATTCTTTGAAGACTCAATCTTCAAAGAGGCAGTATTTTGAATAGGATAACTTATTCAAGATACGTTTAACCGCGCTGTGTATTTTTTTTTGAATTTTCAATTACGAAAATAAGTATTTCGCAGATAGGTTTGGAAGCCCTTTATCTGTGAAATACTTGTATTATCGCTTCATCTTTAGTGGAAAATCTTACACGAGTATTTTAAATTTATTTTACTGGTGTAAGAGAAAGCTGTGAATTATCGATATCGGGCTACACTCTCGCTTTTCGGTTCAATGAGCTGTAAAGGTGTGTTAACGATACCGATAAAAGTGCACTGTGCAGTATAATGCCTGTGGTGGTGTAGAGGTTACTATATCGGACTTGCATGCGCGCGGACCTGGATTCGGTACCCATTGGGACATTTTTTTTCTCACTGTTTTTTTTATTTTATATATGACACAGGATCATTATTTTGTGTGTAAAAAAAATTGTGATATAGTGTGAAAAGTGTGATACATTAAATTAATGTGTGTATGATTTTGTGAACTGTTTATTGTGTGAAGTGTGATACAATTGTGTCTTGAAATGAATTGAAATTCTGTTGAAGTGAATTCAATTGAATTAAATTGAAAAGAATTAAAATGTGATAGTGAAAATGTGAAGTATGCTATAAATGAATTGAAATTCTGTATGAGTGAATTCAATTGAATTAAATTGAAACGAATTGAAATGTGAAATTGTGAAGTGTGCTACAATTACTGTTGAAGATACAGAAAGTGATTAAGATTAAAAATAATTGAAAATCTGTTTACTTGTAACGTGTGAACTTGCCTGAAGATGGCTTATGGAGGAGATAATTCTGAAAGGGAACTCAGGAAATTGAGAAGAGCAGTGATAAGAGATGAGCAACAATTGATAGAGGAAATGCGAAAACACAGACAGGATTTGGAAGGAGCCAGGAAACGAAGCGACAAGGAGAGTTTGTCTTGTGCCGCTCATGAGGAACGCCAATTAAATACACTGGAGACAAAAAGTGAATTAAGAAGAAATACATTATTAGCGGAACAGGATAGAGAAAAAGTTGAAGTGGAACCTTCAGTGGAAAAGAAAGTTGGCGATAAAATGGAAACAGAGATAGACCCGTACCCTCATATAACCGAGGTGCTGGAATATTTAGATAAGAGATTCAGGACCTTAAGTAGGAAAAGTTTGGAAGATGATTTAAGTGTGTTTGAGGAAGATTTTGTCAAGAAATTGGAAAAAGCAAATAATGGCGAGAGAGATATTAATCCTGAAAATAATAATCCTTCTCAAGGAAGTTGTTATACTGAGGAAGGTAATGGAGCGCCATTGAAATATAGTGGAACAAAAGAGAAAAGATTAATTGAAGATAAGCAGGAAAGGAAAGGATTGAAAGAAAAAGAAGTACAGAATGATATTGAGTTGGAAGACAGAGGGTCAATATTTGCTGACCGATATTATGCGATGGAGAAGAGAAAGGAAGAAATAAACTCTAACGGATTGGATAGAAGCCGCAAAGATAGATGTTATGATTACAGTAATCATGAAGATGAAAAGAATAATCTAACCAGCCAGCGCATAGGTTACAACCGATACAGAGAAGCAAACACTTATTCCAAAACAGTAACCGGAGGAAAAGATCATTCATTATCACCGTATTCTAGAGATAGTTATGACGACTTTCACGAATATGGTCCAAATCGTGGCACGTTTGGTTCTGGTGACAAAGATGATGGGAACTTGCAACCCTGCTTCAGTGATGCTAAAGGCATAAAAGGTGAAGCTGCTTACTTTGATCGTTACAGAGAGGCAGAATAGGAGATTTGCAGATCATAATAGGCCTCGCGAAGCTGATAGATTATCTAACATGGAAAGAGTTGACCGAATAGAAGTAGAACTGGAAAAAGAAGACGAAAGAATAAGAAAATTACAAGAGGAAAATGATATGTTAGATTACGAAAGAAGGAAAAGAGAAGATGAAGAAAGACAACTTTTAAGGAGAGTGGAAGAGTAAGAGTTACAAGAAGCAGAATTAGTCAAAAGAAAGTTTGAAAGAGAAAGATTAGAGAGAGAGATTACTAAGAAAAGGGAATTGGAAGAATTAAGAAACCAGAAGATACTGGTTTTGAAATCAAAGGAGAAGGATCTTGCCATGAAAATGAGGTTAATGTCAATTAACGAAATGACGTTAAATGAAGATGAAAGTATGAATAGCAACATAGAATCAGAGGCGAGAGTAGAAAGATATGGATATGGGAAGCCCAAGATTCCACAATTTGATGGTTCGGACTTCAAATTGTGGAAGTTTGAAGTAGAGTGCATTATACATTCTAAGATGTATCCAGAGCAATTGATTTCACAAACAATTAGGAATTCGTTGAAAGGTCAGTGTCGAAAAATCCTGTTAACAATAAGACCGACAGCTAGTTCGACAGAGATTTTGAAAAAACTAGAAGACATTTATGGTACAACCCAAACTGAGGACGCAATATTGCAAGATTTTTTTAACGCAAAACAGGAAGATAAAGAGAATACGTCTGATTGGGCTCTACGGTTAGAAAGTATAATTCAGCTCGCAATCGAGACTGGAGAAATTCCGGAATGTAAGAAAAACAGCTTGTTGAAACAAAGATTTTGGAAAGGTTTAAAGAATGAAAAGTTACGAAATAACACCAGAGTAACATATGAATCAGCAGAAACGTTCGAAATATTGAGAAGAAAAGCAAAAGTTGAAGAAGATGAAATGAAAAGAAACACCAAGGAATATCTTACAAGATCACCATCAGCTTCTTCGGAAATGACAACTGAAGGGTCTAAGCCTCTATCGGCGGAGCAAATATCAATTCTTCAGCAAACCAAAATGAGAGAGATACAATCAACAGAACACATGCAGATGATGAAATCACTGTTAGAAAAAATGAAAAATTTGGAACAGGAACTGAGGGAGATAAAAAGAGAGAATCGGGAAATTAAAGAAAATCGAAACAATACTGTGACTGAGACCGGAGAAAGTAACAACAGTAATGATAACGGAAATAGAGGCGGACACAGAGGTAGAGGAAGAGGGCGTAGACCATGGCATCCAAGAAACTATGACAGACAAAGTCATAGATATTCGCCCGAAGAAGATGCACAGAAGGAACGGAATGAGACAGCACAAATTAAGATTGAAGGAGACCCAAGAAGGAAAGAGCCTTTAAACAAGTAAATGCTTCTGTCGAAGGGCATGATGGGAGCAACAGTGCAATAAAATGCCCTAAAGAAAAATTACTTTATAAACTTGTTGGATCGGCGAACGAAACAAATATTGTGATAGAAGGTGTCGAAACAAAAGCTTTGGTTGACAGTGGGTCTATGGTTAGCTCAATATCCGAAGACTTTTATGATCAGTTACCATGTAAACCACCTCTGAGGAGTTTGGATGACTTTGAACTTGAGATAAGGTCAGCTAGTGGAACTCCGGTACCGTACAGTGGCTACATAGAAGCAAAGATATCCGACATAAGATTGAACAGCGAACCAATTGCAACTCCCTTTCTAGTGGTAAGAACCACTGAGTACCATCGAAGTGTTCCAGTTCTGATTGGTACAAACATAATTAGAGAGTTAAGGAACTTGCGTCCGGTTGAAAATGACACTCCTGAGGAATGGAAAACCGCGTTTATGTCCTTGGAATCTGCATCGGTGGGATTAGTCAAATCTACGAAGCCGTTATCATTGAAACCGATGGAAACAAGAACTATTGTAGGACTTGTCAGAAAGAATAGAAACGTGGAATCAGCTGTTACAGAACCATTGGAAGACAACTGTACTCATAAGGCGATAGTATGTCCACGTGTTGTTCAGCTGTTGAATCCTGGAAAAACATCTCGTGTACCTGTGAAGATATGCAATCTTACTGCAAAAGTCATTAGGATTCCAAGTAAATCTGGGATTTGTGATTTACAAGAGGTAAAAGTCCTTCGGGAAGCAAGTCTTTTCAACCCATCTGTACCTGAAAAAGAAAAAGGAAATCATGTAGGCAAAGACAAAGGACAACATCCACCTTCAACATCTGTGTTTGCTCAACAGCAGTCTTCACCTGAAAATAAAATCATAGATAACAAGTCTAAAGGTCAAAGAATAAAACAAGATTTTGGAGTAGATATTGAAGAAGCGATTTATCCAGTCAACAGAAAGATAAGCTGTACGATGTGTTTGCCAAATGGGAATCAATTTTTCCGAAAGGACCCAATGATATCGGACATACAACAGCAGTCAAACATAAGATTGATTTGAATGACAACACACCCTTCAAAGAGACATGCAGACGTATTCCACCAGCAGTTTACAATGAAGTTAAGGAACATTTAAAAGACATGTTGGAAATAGGCGCAATACGTGAATCTAAAAGCCCTTGGTCATCAAATGTCGTTATTGTTAGAAAAAAAGATGGTACAATTAGATTCTGCATTGACTTCAGAAAGCTTAATCAAAGAACGAAAAAAGATGCATATGCCATTCCAAGAATAGACGAAACATTACATCTTTTAGCTGGATCGAAGTATTTTTCGAAGTTGGACTTGAAGGCGGGGTATTGGCAAGTAGAGCTTGAAGAGGCTGATAAAGAAAAAAACAGCGTTTCAAGTAGTAGGCATCGGATTCTTTGAGGCAAATCGAATGCCCTTCGGACTTTGTAACGCGCCGGCGACTTTTCAAAGGCTGATGGAAAGATGCATTGGTGAGCTTAACCTCAAAGATTGTCTCATATACCTCGACGACATTGTCATTTATTCACCAGACATAGATGGTCACATCGAAAAATTGGACAAAGTTTTTGAACGTTTGACATCATATAATCTAAAAATAAAACCATCAAAATGTGAATTTTTCAAGAAGGAAATAACTTACCTTGGGCATATTGTTTCTCAACAAGGAATCCACACTGATCCAAAAAAGGCGGAAGCTGTCCAAAACTGGCCTATTCCAAAATCTGTAAAAGAAACAAGAAAATTCCTGGGATTCGTTGGCTATTATCGGCGCTTCATTAAAGGTTTCACTGCCATCGCTCGTCCTCTAAACAATCTGTTGATCGGTCATCCCCTGAAAAGAGACAAAACAGAGAAGAAGACATTGAAAAGAACACCTTTTGTTTGGAAAGAGGAACAGCAACATGCATTTGAAACACTGAAAGAGAGACTCGTTAATCCTCCATTACTTGGATATGCAGATTACTCTTTGCCGTTCAATTTGCACACGGACGCATCTGCACTAGGACTCGGAGCAGTTCTCTATCAGCGACAGGATAACAAAGACCGTGTCATTGCTTATGCAAGCAGAAGCTTGAAGCCTGCCGAAAAGAACTATCCAGCACATAAACTTGAATATCTTGCCTTAAAATGGTCTGTGACTGAAAAGTTTCACGATTACCTCTACGGCACTGTATTTGAAGTGGTGACAGACAATAACCCCTTAACTTACGTCAGCACGTCTGCTAAACTTGACGCAACGGGTCAGCGCTGGATGGCTGCTTTATCGAACTACAACTTCACGTTATCCTACCGTAAGGGTAAACATAACACAGACGCAGATAGTCTTTCACGTATCCCACACCAACCAGAGTCGAATTCAGATGCAGCAGTTTTGTCAGCTCTATGTGTTGCGAAATGTACATCGATTGAAGAATGTCCGCTGTCCTTTAGCATCATAAATCCTGATTCGCTTGAAATTGTTGATCCACTGCAAGCTGACGAAGTTCCTGTTGACATAGTAGAGTCACAATCTCTTTGCTCCAAGGATTGGAGAAAGGCTCAGAATGAAGATCCAGTGATTTCTGAAGTACTTCAACACATTCAGAATGGCACTCGACCGTCTGCTCAGCGGGTCGATAGTACAACTCCTTCTTGTGTGAAGTATCTTCGTGACTGGAATCGCCTGGAATGCAGAGAAGGCGTATTGTACCGGAAAGGCTCATTTAGAGATCGTTCATATCTCCAACTTGTTCTTCCAGAGGCATTGAGGATCGACGTTTTCCACGCATTGCATTCTGATCTGGGACATCAAGGTCGAGATAGGACACTCTCTCTTTTCAAGCACAGGTTCTTTTGGCCGGGGTTGAGCAAATTCGTGGAAGACCAAGTTAGTCAGTGTCCAAGATGCATTAGACGGAAGTCTCCGTCACCAATTGCACCTCTGGTAATCATATCTTCAACTTCGCCGATGGAGATTGTATGCGTGGACTTCCTTAGTCTGGAGCGCTCTAAGGGTGGATTTGAACATATTCTAGTTGTAACTGATCATTTCACTAGATATGCTCAAGCCTACCCTACCAGAAATCAGACAGCAAAGACCACTGCCAAGGTCCTATTCGAAAACTTTTTCGTTCATTATGGATTTCCCGAGAGGTTGCACAGTGATCAGGGGTCAAATTTTGAGTCTACTCTCATAAAAGAGCTTTGCGACCTCACAGGAATACAAAAGTCGCATACCACGCCATATCATGCAATGGGGAATGGCATGGTTGAGAGGTTTCATCAGACTCTCCTGAAAATGCTAGGAACCTTGGATGAAGATAAGAAGTCCGACTGGAAGTCGTATGTGGGTCATTTAGTACACGCCTACAATGTGACAATACACGAAAGCACGGGATTTTCCCCTTATTTCCTAATGTTTGGAAGACAGCCAAAGCTGGCAATAGATGGTCTTCTTGGCTTAAACCTGAACGAACAACACAACAGGTCCAGAAATGAGTACGCAAGAAAGTTGCGTAATCGACTGACCATCGCATACAAACGAGCTTGCGAAACAGCACAGAGAGCTGCAGATGGGAATAAGCATTTGTATGACCAGAATGCTAGAGCTAATTCCTTACAGCCAGGGGATCTCGTACTCGTTCGGAATGTGTCGATTCGGGGCAAAAACAAAATTGCTGATAAGTGGGAAAGTGACCCATATATTGTACTGGAAAGACCAAACTTGGACATACCAGTGTTTCGTGTAAAGAAGCACTGTCCAAGGTCTAAGAAGGTCAGAACACTGCATCGCAATTTATTGCTCCCATTGAAAACCACGAATGTGCCCAATGTAAACTTATCAGAGGACAACACGAGAGCATCAGTTCCGAATACCCCGAAATATATAATTCCGCAGAGAAGGGTTGAAAATTTGGACAAACATGATGGTGTACCTGAAAGAACAAAAAGGAGTCGAACGAAACCAAGATGGCAAACTTCGGGTGATTGGGAAATGTCAAAGTAAACAGGACATTATTAACATTAAAAGTGACTGTGTGTGCAAAACATTTATTCTAAGTGGGTATTGTGTAGTAATTGATGCAAGTGGTGTATTCATTGTTATTGATGATGTGAATTTCATTCAATGTACCTGTACAGAGAAATGTAACTTTGTGATTCCAAGTGCTGAGTTTATAACCAGATTTCACTGTGTAAAGAGGTATAAGTTAATTGAGTGTTAACAGTTGAATTTTAACATGAATTGATTTGTATGTTGATTAATTTTAAGTACTGAAATAAACTGTCAATAATATATTTATTGCCCAAGATATTCGTCTTGCACTTATATATTCTGAAACTTATAAATGTCGGGACGACATTTGTTAAACCGGGGAAATGTGTCGTAGTGTAACATATTAGCTTAATAAATATAAGTAAATAACAACTTCGCGGCGATATGAATTAGCGCAACTGTGTTTTCCTATAAGAAACACTGTTAAAGAGTTTAATTTTGCTGGGGTCGAATTTCGCGATCTTGCCGTAGCGCGAAATACGCGAAAATTAAACCCGCGCGAAATAAAATAATTTAGAACAGTAATTAATTACGTCTACTAGAAACATTTTTTACATTAATGTCTTTTGCCGTTACACGTCTTGTTCATTTTTCAAACAATCAAACATCAGCCGTACAACTTTTGTTTGCATGCTTTAGAGTTACAGTAATGGACAACTAAATTCACAAATGGTTTGTTAGATACAATCTACGTGATATTGATCGACAAAAAGCTGGACATAGCCTTGGTCAAAATGTAAATGCAAGCACGAATACATACTTATTCTGTTAATGTATCTGCTAATGACCGACTAGCTTTTTGGAAAGCTAAAACTTGTTTATTTCTTATGGTTTAATCAATAGCAGTTAACACATAAGTGTAATACATCACTATTCAATGATAAGTCAGATTGTAGATTTTGATAATGTTGAAGCCCACAATAAGAGTGTTATCGTTCTTTTTAAATCCACATCTCAATACAGCAACATCTTTAATGATCAATTGTACCTTGTTAAGGTCAGCAGTGAGCTGATGGACACACTTTGTATCCACGCTGCATACATATACATAACCATCACAGTCCACTGTGATACCCTGGGGTCTCTTCAGGTCGTTGTCTTTGTAGGAGGCTGTCACTTTACCGTTCAGGTCCAACCTGAACACGGTGTCGTTGACAAAGCTACATACATATAGTGTATTGTGATCATTACCGAAAGCAATACCACGTAAGTCACTAAACGACTTGTTAGTGAAGGTTGAGATGATGTTGCCTTGCATACTGATTACATCTATTTGACTTGCAAAAGCAGCGTAGAACCGATCACTGCTGTGTGTTATACCATTGTAAGCATATGTCACGAAAATAGACTTGTGTGTATCCCTGATGATGCCTGATGCTGATACAGAGAACAACATGATTTTATTGACACCTTTAATGTTTACTGCTACAGCTACTTGGTCATCATTTACTGACGTTAGAGAATGTACACTGTAAGCATCACTGAGCCGTATTTTAGAGGTTACACACCCAGTCATTGTATCAACCACCTTTAAAGACGTTTTATACCACCAATCAGTGACTACACAGTAGTTTGTCTGCACCACGGTTAGATCATTTATGATAGGCAAACCGTTGTCGGTACTGGTGCTGGTATCTATTGTTGATACTAGATTAGCAGTTACTTTCACTTCATCCGAACCATTGACAATTGTTCTACTATAATCCATATCGGACCCACCCAACACGGATCTGCTATAATCCTCGTCCGACCCACCCAACACGGATCTGCTATAATCCTCGTCCGACCCACCAAGGACGGATCTACAGTAATTAGACGACTCAGCCATGTACAAAATTTGTATCGTCTTTATTTATTATTTGAATCTGTAAAATAATGAAAACATCAGTTAG
This sequence comes from Corbicula japonica, assembly GCA_038501625.1. Lineage (NCBI taxonomy): Eukaryota > Metazoa > Mollusca > Bivalvia > Venerida > Cyrenidae > Corbicula > Corbicula japonica. The sequence continues at coordinate 408,814 of JAZAYU010000234.1, read as the reverse complement.
AAAACGAAACTAGCATTACTATATTACATGTATTTAAATCAGCGAAACCAATTATATGTCTACTTTCTAACATATTTTCACCGAAATATTTAAAATATTCAAATTAACATTCTACATTTTCTTACTTACGTGCAACTGTTACGCGTTGCCTGCGCTTTAAGGTAATTCGTTCTTGCACTCAAAACAGTTTTACTGGTTATGAGCTGTGATAATAACTGTTTAAATCGTGAATATAATGAATTTCGAAACACTGCACAAATACCATCACACATGATTTACATTGTTATACATGTAGAGATTAAATTGTCCAATGGGCACACACATTTGAGCATGATTTGCATGCTTTTTGCATGGGTCAGTGACCTCATGGGACAATTGATAATGTGTTTTGATTTTGATATATAAATGCATTATGTTCAAGTTATTTCGAAAAAATAAAACTGGTTGGCCCTGGAGGGAACATTGACCTGGATATTGTAATGAATTATTTTTTGTATTTATATGAAAGGAAAGTGCTTTATTTTGACATCCGGATTAGACAACATAGCAGGTACCACATTTTATTGCTTTTCTAACAAAATTCTGTTTTCAACAATTTTCTCCTGTAATTATCAATATTCATCTGTTTATAACAATATAATAACAGTATGTTTGAAAATTGTTTAAAAAAAAACGATAATTTTATTTTCACATCTCACCATTAGTAAAGCTGTATTGTATGCAAGAATGAATGACCTTAACCGTTCCGATTATGCATGTAGTTACGTATTTAAGGAAAAATCCTCTTTAATCCGAAGACTGTGCTTTGTATGCATTTGTCCATATTATGACCAACTAAGAAGGAAGTTTATTAAACGATACTACTTTATTCGTCCGTCTGTGTTTAAGTTTGTTGAGTTGTTGAAATCAGAAAATAAACAAGAACTTATTAAATTATCGTTATTTGTCAAAGAAGCTTTATGTATTAGACGATCTTTGTATAATCAGTTATAAAAATACAATATTTTAATGATGTTGTTCATCCTCATCTTCTGTGTTTATGTCAGTATGAGATTCTAGTTCATATTTTGCTATAATCTGTGCTTCACCATGTGTTTGTATATTTATTATGTATTTGTGGTTACGAAGATGATGTACTTTGTACAAGTCTAATAAAATATATGTTCTGTTCTGTTCTGTTAAAAGAACAATGGCAATTCTCAAGTAGCAATTTTAAAGTAGTGTAAGTTAGAAGACAATGTGTTAATGTGTTCCTGTGATAAGTAAGCCGAAAACAGGAAGGTGCTATAAGATTTTTAATTGAGAAGACAATGCTTTTACGAAATATGAGGAACATAATTTAAGATTAAACGGGAAAACAATTCTGTGATAATGTTCCTTCTGTGGTATTTAGAGTACTGTGCCACTTCAGCTATAAACATACTTATGATCGCATATTGGAAAATATCAAACAAAGTAAATCGTACTTTAAATTTACTTTGTTCATTTCAAATCCAAAATGTAAGTTATCATCTCTATCTCAAAACACTATTTTTGAAAGTCATTATTTCGCAGCAAGTCCTCGACTACAGAATAATTCGTAGTACACGAAATAATGACCGATTCTTTCGGTAGGTTTGCCAACGCAATTATATCGGTAAGTAAGTCACATTATCATAACGCAGTACAACACAATCATATTTTAGGTTTGGGGTCTAACTTAGATGACTTAGTAATTGTATTTACTATAAGCAATTGAAACGGCAATACCGCAAAAAAGTAAAATGTAAAAGTAAAATGTAAAACCCCGGGTTAAAATACATTTCACAGAAACGCGTTTATTTTATCAGAACTAAGTTCGGTTAATTAAGATAAAAATTCATTTGATTTATACATTGATTTATTTTTTTTTTGTTATATTGGTAATATACAACATATGTATTCCCCTAAATCATATCACGAATCCTCCGAGCATTTGGGAATCATATATGAACTACGCCAATATCCTTATATTTACACCTTTATTTCCACTGCTTCAATATCCTTTACCGGACGAGTGAAGGTCAATCTTCAATGAACACCGTTAGCCTTATCACCGCGCAATGGTAAAGGAATGCCCTGGTGACGTCATGAAATCCCCGCTATTTTTATAATTATTGCTAATTTTAGATAGCTCTTCCTGGAATGTTGCTATTTTTAGATTACATTTATTTTTAGTTGCTTTTATACCCCTCAAACCGGAAGTAAACAAGTTTACTTATATGACATCACCAATAAGCACGTTCCATTTTCTAGAATTATCATTGGTTGAAAATAACGCATTAGCCTTTTCTTACTTCCCGCCAAAATAACGGTTTTTACTTAGACTATCATTTACTCGCATAGATAGTACTTGCTGTGATACAAATTTGATGTTTGTTGTGAAATATTAGGTTTTTCTGTATATAAATGTTTGAAAAAACGGATGAATGTGTTCAATAAACATGGAACTATTTTTGGTCGTAGTATGATTTTTTTTATTTGAGTAAATAGGCGGACCAGTCCAAATGCCAAACCCCGGGTAAGAAATGTTTTAAACAACATTTCGAAATAAGTAAAAAGTATATATTTTATATTAAATTTAGAAACAAAATGATAAAATGAGGATAAATATAAGTAATAAATTTCGTGTTTGATAAGTTCACCGAGTCTTGAACGTCATTAGGGCTGGTTAAAGCACGCGTGGAGTCCTTCGGACTCCACACACTTTAACCAGCCTTAACGACGTTCAAGACTCGGTGAACTTATCAAACACGAAATTTATTCCTTAAGTGAACTCACTTTGACGTCATTTATTGCGGTGACGTCTTTTTTACCATAACGGTCGTTCCTGTCTGGCGGCCTTCATATATGTAATCCCGTAATATCTAACAACCAAAAAACCTTTCTGTTATTCATTCCATCGTGCTCTAAGATGCACTGAAGTCGCGTTCATTCACCAAGCGTGTAAACCCTCCGGTTTTCCTTTTCGCTAATTGTTTGCGGTGTCTTATTCGAAATTAATCATGCTCTCTTTTCCTATCTGCTTTTTTTCCTGTACACTGTCTTGACTGTGTTACAGAGTCGCCTTAGAAGTCTAAGGCGACCTGATACGTTTTGCAATGGCGGACGAAAATGTAGATAGGAAGATAAAATTGTTAAGTGTTTGTTATATTCTTTATCAAAACAACAACCAAAACACACACAAAGCAAAATTTAATTAAAATCTATAACATATTTTGAACAAAAAAGGCGAGAATTGAGTGTGCAGGAACCATGTGCGCATTAATCAGTATAAACAATTACGTCATAGTAAAATCGACCTGGGAGAAATCGTTTCATAAATATGTTTTCTGACCCCCATTGTATCAATTCTACTCAGGCGACTCAGTAACACAACCTTGTTCGAAGGCTGTGCTTTTCCTGGAAATTTATGCATGTTTCACTTTTCTATACGAAAAATCTCACTTGGTCTACCGGGCAAAAAAATTTTTTTTTATCTCAGTTTAAACTCGATTAAACCTAAACTTAAGTTAGAACTTGATCATGTTAAAGGCATTCAATTTAAGATGACTTAAACCCGAACAGGCATTGTAGAGAAAATATCAGTTAAATATATCAGTAAAATTCTGTTTACGGAAAAAAAGAAAATCCGACTTCATACTCAGACTTTTTTAAGAATCATCGCAAACCGATTCTAAGATTTTAATGCCAGGTGTTAAGTTATTCATTTTATGTGCGCACCCTTAGTGTGACACGAACGTTGATTCGAGGTAGACTAGCATAAATTAATTTAGAAAATCTCTTTATCAATGAGCCTCTTGATTACGGCATTTAAATTTCCTTTAAAATAAAACAACTTATTTTTTTCATTTTGTAACGTCCACCGAATGTACGCACGTGATTTTGTGAAGCCGAAAACTACCGCAATTGTCCTTAACGTTAAGTTCACTAAAATAGAGGAAGGATGGGGCGCCGTTTAAACAAATCTACTAACGCTTCTTACTACATTTCCACTAAACTTCCCCATTATCATTCTACAAACGCTTCTTACTACGATTCTACTACATATTCCCAGTATCCTCCTACTATCCCTTCCTATCACAATTCTTCTACCCAATTCCTAATTTCCTCCTAGTAACGCTTCTTACAATGTTTCTTGCACAGTTTTCTAACTCAATTTTGCTAAAACTTCTCACCACCATTCCACTAAAGCTTCCAAACACAATTAAACTAATGCCTCCTACAACCTTTCTAGCTTTCTACAAAATATTAACGATTTCTGACAACAATTCTACTAACGAAATCTACCCTTTTTGCTAACGTTTCCTTCCAACATTCTACCAACATTTTTCTACCACCTACTATTAAGGATTCCTTCTGCCATTTAACAAGGCTCCTACGACAATTCTACTAACATATTCGCCACCATTCTACTGATGCTTTAACCACGATTCTGCAATTATTTTCTGCTAAACAATTTCCACTTACGATCTTCTTAAGGTTTTAGAACTGTAATATGCACTTTTGCAGATTGGGATTTTGTTGTTTTCATTTCCAAGTACATGCATTTAGACATCTAAACACGGGTTTTAAAAAACATTTACCGTAAGTTACTCGAGAAATTTAGTATTTTAGAAGGGGACCCTCTGTTTCGGAAAATGGGCTGTAAAATCAAACATACAAGAAGCTAAATTCATCTCTATTTCTTTGAAACCTTGTAAAATTTTGTAAAATAAAGGCTAATTGTTTAAGGACATCATATCTGAACAGGAAAAAACAAGCATTATGTTTATAATTTATTTCTAACACTTTATAAATTGACTTTTTTAAAGTGTACCCCATCTTCGGAAATGCACATTTTTCCGATCTGCAAAAATTAAGCAAGTTTTTATCTGTGATTTGTGTGCATGTTTAATGCAGTAAAATAATTGTGTTATACATTAAAATTTTCTGCAATGTGTATAGAATCAAATCATTTTAAAAAAAGAGCACCTCACCGTCTTCGTTTTCATTTTATTGGCCTACAAAATAGGTACCTATGGCACAGACCAAACGGTTAAAAACCACAAAAACCAAAGGGCTTGGTTTACGAATGGTGATTTTTTATACCCCCTCAAATTTTTGGAAAAACAAGAAACACGCAAGCAATCAGCTATGCTGGTTAAAATTTAACCTCAAAAAATAAATTTTGGCAACCGTAGCCATAGCAACCAAAGCATTCTTTTAAAGGAAAAAATCATTGTGCAAACGCATAAAATTAGTTTTATAAGACAAGTATCACAAAATTACTGTTCAATTATAGAAACAACAAAATAGCAACATTTTCCTAAATGAAAGTTTCTACAGATTCCAAAATCATTTTAGTTTCATATCGTGATTCTGTTGCTGTATTATAAAAGAGTCAGTATTTTGTAATAATATCATTACGATATTTCAGTTTTCATGGCTACTAAATGAAGATGAAGAATAATAACAATTATTTCCGAATTTTAAACCTATTGATTATACTATTTTCTCCAAAAATTTCCTCACAATAATTTTTTTTTTAAAAAAGAAGAAAAAGGGAAAAAAGGTTCTTCTCCCGAGGATTGATCCGGGTCCGTCAAAATGACGAGTCCTGAGCGTTACCACTACGCCACGGAGGATTGATCACACGTCGTCAATTTCATATAAGCTCTATTCATTACTGAGTGTTGTTCGTCCTTAGACTTATTTTGAGTATTTGTTATGAAAATATTTGTTTACTTTACATCAATTTTATATCCGCATTTTGTTATTATTTGATTTAGTTATTAATGACGTCATTATCGCGGAAAACACCTAAAGAGTAGACTCCTTTTACGAAAAAGAGCATCAACCGGAAACGTACGAATCGGCGTTCGGAAAAAACGAATTAGTGACGGCATAAGTCGATGTTTGGCGGAAATATTACAGTTCTAAAACCTTAAACAATTCTATTAGCGCTTCCTAATAAATTTCAACTTTTGCTACACTTATGTACCTAGCAAACTTCGACACAGCCTTTCTTTCCTAAATTTAACGAAACTTTTCCTAATTCCATTCTACAAATCAATAGTACTGCCTTTTCACTTACACTCTGCCACCATTCTACGAAACAATTCTTCAAATGACTATTCGACTTAATAACGCCTTTTTCAAACACTTTCTCCAGCCATTTTAGGAAATAATTCTTCAAACGCTACCTGTGACTATTTTACTTAATAACCCTTTTTTACTAAAACTTTCTACAACCATTCTACGAAAAAAATTCTTAGAACGCTTTCTTCAAAAATACTAATTACGCTTTATAACCATTTTGCTATTAAGGCTTTCTACCTTTTCGTTATTTCGATCGGCGTCTTTTCGCCGGGCTTTTTTTCGCATAGAGTTATTTTCCTCGGCGTCATTTCATTATTTCGATATCTGAAACACCATCTAAGCAATGCTACATTCCGAATACCTATTCTCTGGCCTTTTGGTTTCGGGCAGGATTTTTATACTTTACATGTTACTGAAAACGAGCTTTCTCCTTATCCGGCACACAAGCACGCTCGCGAACACAAACATACGTACGCACGCATATACGCACAACTTTGCAAGCACACACAAATGCAAAACGCACGAGCGTACACGCACTTGCATAGTAAAATTTCAGCGATAATATCCATCTTGTATGCTAGAGTTGACAAAAACGCTCGTGCTGAAATAACATCAAAATTCAAACGCATATAACGCATTTAAAATGTATGACCTATTCGTGCGTATTATTCACAAACGTGAGAAGCATTCACACGAATAACTCTCATCCAAAAGAAAAATAAGACTTGGCAAAGCAGAGCACGTCTTTTACCAGATAGATGTGGTGTAAGCTTCAAATAAAAAGAAGGTTTTCAATTCAAATAAGTTAAGCGACAGATTTGACCTAAATGTGTATAAAATGAGGAGTTTCGTTGTCACTATATCAGTCTCAATAAGCCAAACGCAGTCCCCATTCTGGAGATGTACGCGAACTATTGCCAATACAGGATACGTTTATTGATTACAATGTACTCGCGTCTGGGACCAATCCGTTACAGTCTTGAACAAAAAGACTTATGCTCCAGGGACAGACTTATTCTTCACATATTTCTCATAGTTTAAAATGTTAGTGCCTCTAGCTGGGAGCGAACCCGCACCGTCCCGGCGACAGCGCCTAGCCCTGCAATTCCTGCGACGCAACCAATTGAGCTAAACGGGACTACCCCAAAAAAGGTTGATCGGATAGCCCTGATATACGTAACAATCATTGCATGACATCGGTAACTGGTTATTTTTACTGATAACAGTACTGACTATATGTACGGGGAGATTTTTTACGGCCGCCGTAAAAATCCATTTAAAATCCATTCCAAACAGTTTTCCATTATTTTGTAACCAGTTGCTTTAAAGTTACAGAAAAACTTTTAAAACAAGGTTATCGGTATCACAAATTAAGGAAAACCTTTTGCAAGTTTTACCGCCGATACCCAGATCTAATTCATAAATACAGGTGCAGTTTAAAATCACTATTGCAACAAGGTATTTCACAGCCAGTTTTTTATGGAGATTTAATGTATAAACTTAAGAAGATAATAGGCAATGTTAATTTCTCCCGGTTATTCGTAACAACCATCTATCAATTTAAAAACAAAGGTTACCAACATGATATTTTACAGCGCTCTGCAGGCCTGGTGATTAACCCATGTGCAGTTGATCATTATGCTTACCTCTTTCGTTGCACGACGGTGGCAGGAGTTTAAGATTTTATGAAGATTTATGGGGAAAATCTTTTCTTAAAAGAACCTAGAGGCTCGATTTGTTTCTTTTATCTTTGTCATCGTGTTCTTGCTGATTTAACTCCAGGTGCTCTGGTCTCGGTAAGGTCATTGGCTTTGCAATGCCATTAGCTTCTTATGTTTTATATGTTTGTGTGCTTTTGCATGCAACATTGTTGAGCCGATGAGTGGGTTGGAGTTATTTCGCAAAGACAATTTGTACTTGTTTTGTAACACGAGAACCTGTTGGGGCAAGATGGAGGTTGGTGCACCCTAGAACCTGGTTTAAAGCCCCAGTGGCAATTTGTTTTGCCACTGACCGTTCCAAGGCGGTAACCCCTCTGGTTCTTACTTTCGTTATTTGTTTGTGGCGTCCATTTTGAAACTGATTATTGTAATATCATGCTCTCTTTTCCTCTCTAATTTTTGGCTGTGTGGGGAGGCTGTGTATGCTGGATATGGCCATTCCTGATATGCATATTTCATTTTTTTTGATATCATCAAGAATAGTATTAGGCGAAATATTAAAATTATTCACTGACAGTACAAAGGTATGACATTAGAGAAGACAAATCTATTGGCCTAGGCGTGTTTTACACCGATTCAATTTTACTATTTTGTTTCATGACCACAGTAAGTAATCCTATTTTTCACAAACTCGCTCTTTGTCCGTGTTTACTTTAAGCACATTATCCAGATTGTGTAAGTGTTCTTGGTCCGTTCTTCCTGCTACACACGTCATTAAGGATACACTGTACTCCAAGTAAATCTCGAAATTTCTGATCAATTATCCTGATGCTACGCCTTAGATTATCCGGTTTATAGTGTACCTTGTAAGAGTTTATTGTCAGTATAGATCTGCTTACTGTCATCATCGCACTCAAGTCTATCTGGCTGAATTTCTGTCCATGAAACAGATTTGCAAAAATGTCTTCAATTTTTGGGAGGGGGGACTTCTCGACTTCCAACTCTTGATTTACTGTAACTTTGAAGTCGCCGCATATCACTACATTACGGTCCTTTTTCACAATAGTGACAATGGGCATCGCCAATTCACTGGTACTAGCCTTGCTGATAATTACTTGACGTTCCAGGTTGTCAAGTACTCGCAAGGTCTTAGGCTTGAGCGATAATAGCAAGGATCTGGCTTTAACGAATTTTGGCTTCGCGTTAGATTTTTAAATGATAGTGCCTCTAGCTGGAAGCGAACCCGCACCGTCACGGCGACAGCGCCTAACCCTGCAATTCCTGCGACGCAACCAACAGAGCTAGCCGGGACAACCCCAAAAAGGTTGATAGCCCTGATATACGTAATCATCTCTGCATGACATCGGTGACGGGTTATTTTACTGATAACAGTACTGACTAATTGTACAGGGCGACGTTAAAGTCAGCCTAGCTTTCATGCCTTCAACTTTCCAAATGCCGTCATCGAATACATCCTTGAGATTCTGGAGAATGGACTGCACATTCACACTTTCGCTTTGCACTGAGTTTGCATCGAAAATTCTATTTCAATAAACTTGGATGTGCTGCAGCCAGTCTCTACCAAATAACGACATACATTACAATGATAGTTTGACTGTTGTTGCTGACAGTCACGACACTTGATTATACTTGTTCAATAATTTCTCCGGAATACGTTTTTAACGTTAAGTCTGGAGCACTTAATAGTACATCATGAAATAAGTATTTGAACTTACGGTTTGAGATCAGTGTCACAGCCGAACCTGTATCTAATTCCATTGTCACTAGTATCCCGTCTAATGTCGGTGAGATGACAATTTTGCTCTTATTGTCCTTTTTCAAAGAATTTATCACAAGCACGTTTGAATCACTGTCATTTTCTGTTAAATTCACGCCCATTATTTTCTTGCAGACCGTTTTAATATGTCCCTTTGCGTTACAACGGGGACATACTGCATGTGTCAGTCTACACGATTTTGATTATTTTTACCACAGTGGGAACATGGGAATGCTGATAAATCCTCGTTTCCTTTAGACTTTTGTTTGGCCGTTTCCTTCGTTCAACCTTATGCACGGTTTTCCTTTGTTGAAGAGTGTAGTTCGGCGTCATCCTTCGTTGCCATTTCCATGGCGATTGCAATGTCTATAAATGGTTATAGATGTATTTGGTCGATTTGCAACAAATATTAGTGTTTGGAGATAATCTTACCATGTAATTACTTACTGGCTAAAACGACTTCTGACAAAAGTGCATTCATTCTATGAAGCTCTTGATTGTAAATCTGAAAACATAAATTTTAAATATCTTAAAAACGCAAGAACTCGGATAGTCGATTGTCCTGGGGCATTGGCATGACGATCATTGGTTCGACTCCCGCGGATATCACATCTGTTGTGACCTAAAAGCACGTTTACAGTTTTAAAATTTTATTACGAGTGGCTTTAAAGCTATTATAGATCATTATGGTATTTCTATAAGATTATGAAAGAATAATATTTCGTAAGTTAAGATTCTGTAAAAGAATCATGGATTTGAAGAAAAACAAGGGCGATTGGTTACATTTTAGGATCAGATCTCCATTAACTCGTATTTGCAAGTATTTGATGCATTGGTTTATTATACTGATCGGTATGATAAAACTTCCCTGTTTATTCACTCTAGATTTATTTGTAAAAATCCAAATCAAAACTATATCAACGTGTAAACAAGATGCTTTTAACAATATGTTGTAAAGGGAAGTGATAGATTTGTAAAATGACGTGTAGAGTGCCCTCTACAAGATTTTATGTCTTGTCGTAAACAAAATTTATCAGTCATTTGTAGTCTTTGTTTTAGACTAATGGATCATTAATCCAGAAATGAGATGAAGTTGGTTAAATCATACAAACCTCGTGCACGCGTATCTTCTGCTTTTAAACTATTACTTTGTGTTTTGTGTTTTAGGTTGATATAAAAGAACGAGAAATCTCCGTCCGTCTGTTTGAATTATCATTTGACAGAGAACGTTGTTGTACACGGGATGCGAGTTTCTTCAAAAAGACAAACTGTTGGTGTGTGACAACAGTAACAAGAAAGTTAAACTGTTCGACAAAAAATTCAAGTGCGTATCAGCACATGGTTTGCATTCTTTGCCATGGGATGTGGCTGTTGTTAATGAAATGACGGCAGTTGTGACCATTCCAGACCGGAAGGAGCTACAATTCATGGATGTTCATCATGAGATTTGTCTCAGGCATTCCATTATCTTGGAACAAAACAGTTGGGGAGTGCCACATAGCAACGATCAACTTTTTGTCACGTGCTGGTCACGAGACAACACGGAAGTGCTAATTATGGACATGCAAAGGTACTTTGAAACGCAGAATTTCAACGGTTCAAAGTTTGCTATTTCACACGCCATGGTTTCTTAACGCATCGAAGGAAACATTATCCGTATCCCGACTGGGGAACATACATTGTTCAGTGCGTCACAACTTCCGGTGTCGCTGTGTCTAAATACAGAAGCAGCAGTTTAGTAGGTCCGCTTGGAATGACACGTGACCCTGATGGCAACCTTTACGTGTGTGGACGAGATTCGAACAATATACATCAAATATCCAGTGACAGAAGTGAGCAAAGAATATTTATCACAGAAAAAGATGGGATTTCTCAACCTCTAAACATATGTCACAGGAAAACAGACGATAGGCTAGTTGTGACATCGTGGATGTCAGACAAAATATTCGTGTTCAGACTCCATTGATGATATGTGGTCACAACCTAACATTGGCCAAGCGTCTCTATCAAAAATAGGAAGTTACTTTGCAATCTACTTAACCGAAACCACAAGAGCCTAATCCTAACTCTAATTAAGGAAACCCCTTACCTTAACCTAAGAGCTTAACAGTAAGCAATCATCAAATTATTGAAAGATTGTAAAAGCCCAAGTTCTAATTACAAAGTGTATAAATTTTTATATTAGCTGTCTTATGTACAGTTACATTTTGTCCCATGTATCCGCCAACTTTTAACTATGATCGTTGTCAAGGACAATAACTGCGTGCTAACAACCTCATTGAGCAAGATCGGCATTCTTTCCCTTCGTTCACTTCACAACCTTTTTTTGGACCGGACACTTCACAATAAAATTAAGATTTTTCTCAGTAACCTTTCAAGCTACATCTTTTAAACTTCGCATTTCCCATTTGACTGAGAAATGTGGATGTTTTGGAATTTTCCAATTAACCCAACAGCTTTGACACTTTCTTATGTAATTTACAATTTTAATTATATACCCTATTCAAAATGAAAAAGTGCCGCGTGACGACTTTGTTTTCCGGTGATTTTTCAATATTTAGGCATTAAGAAAAGCAGTTAATGATAAATCACCGAAAAAATGCACACTTTCGTTTAGAATACCGTATAGAAATATCAAGACTCTTGGATTCAGTTAGTAATAGTAATGCCCCGTTTAAACCTAGAAATTTGTTATGGGCCGTCTTCGGTCGTCATTGAACTGTCATCAGTAAAAAATAAAAATATCAAAATCTCTATAATTGCAAAATGCATTTCAATAAAACTTTGCACACTTTCGTTTAGAATACCGTATAGAAATATCAAGACTCTTGGATTCAGTTAGTAATAGTAATGCTCGTTTAAACCTAGAAATTTGTTATGGGCCGTCTTCGGTCGTCATTGAACTGTCATCAGTAAAAAATAAAAATATCAAAATCTCTATAATTGCAAAATGCATTTCAATAAAACTTTGCACAAAAATCGTTATCATATTACTCATGTGGGCATTTAAATTATGTTTTGTGTTTTTTACTTTTCGTGAATTTATGTAAATTGAATTTTATGAATTTTTAGATCTAGTTATTTTATTTTCACTGTTTGAACGTGTCTTAACATATGCAAAATAAAGAAACATACATTAATAACATTTATTTTTGCAAAGTTGCATTTTGCCCTTAAAGTGAATTTGATAATTTTCCTTTTTATCGATGTAGGTCCAACGATGACTGTAGACGGCTCTTAAAGTCTACTTTCTAAATAACAGTACGAGCCACATCTTCGTAGATACGTCTTTGAAATTTTAAACAATAATTGGCATTGTTATATCTGCATTTATGTTGTATATTTGACAAATAAATCGTAAGCCACTTTATAAGCGCCTGACTCTTAAAGAGGATGACATTGATCAAAATTTATATTTTCCAGTATTTGAAAACCTGCAAGAGGAGGGAAGTATTCCATCACTTGCCATGAACAATACGCTAAACCAGTGCTCTAACTACACCAATCATAAACATGCACTTTTCTTTGAATATTTCTCTGCTTTGAGTATAAACTTTAAAAATTATAAGATACATCGTTGACATTTTTAGTTATTTCCATACGTCCCTTGTGACCTTTTGGAAATATATATAATCAATGTAGGGGATATATCAAAAATCACAAAATCGTCAGTTGTTGATCGCTTGTACCGTGGCGGTATGAAGTATCTTAAGTAATGTTGAGTTATTCAGTACCGTGGTATCATTTAATTTCGCGGGAACGAATTTTCGCGCAAAAACCGCAACGATATATTCGTGCGGGCATTAATCCGCACACTTCAGAAATATTCGAATTTTAAACCAGCGCGAAATATGATGAACAACTACGGAAACCCAATAGGGCCGTTTTGAGTTAGAAGGCAACTATTCGAACATAGATGTTAGATCTTAGAACTTAGGTCTTAGAACTTAGAAATTAGACGTGAAAACGCCATATTGAATGGAAGGCAGGCAAGAAGATGGATGTGTGTTTAAATGTTTGGGCCAGTTTTTAGATGAGTGGTAGAAATATCCCAGCCAATATAGATTTAGATATTGTTCAATCACCCCAAGGATATACTTCCTGCTTTTTAATTTTGCCTTTGGCGTTATCTGTGATATGCCGGATTTATATTCTCAGATCACCTGTCAAAATTCTATTTTGTTTAGTTCCGGATCAAAATTGTACTGTTTATTGGTGTGAATATTGAATTGCACTCAATCCGAGTCTATGCGGCGTGGGCAGTAAGATGCATTTCCATTACTGCCTATGAACAGGCTCAATCAAACCGAGCCTGCAATATTTTCGTATTTGTCATGTTCGATGGCATTCAAAGTTCCCTTTTCATTTATTTTCAAGAATTGGTGAGATATATCTAGTAAGTTAAAAATCAGGTGATTATATCGGTACAACTTCAAGGGCTGAGTCAAAACAATCAATTTCAATAGGCACGAGTTGACCAAGCTATCTATAACTGACTGGGACGAAATTCAAAAGTGGTTTTTATAGCCAGTTCAAACTAGTTTAGTCAAATACGGCTAAAATAGTTCTTTTGAAGAGCAACTTGAGGTTCAACCTAATTACTTCTTTTACTTCAGAGAAAGTGGAAAGGAAGGCGAAAGTAAAGGCAGATATGAACGTTATGTCATCATCTAGCAGAGGTTTCTACAGAAAAAGAAGGAATGCAAAGGTATTATATTTGAGTATTTAGACACTCGGCTCATTTGCAAGTAAATGACCTCGAAAAAATGTCAGATTATTTAACATGGGGGTGTTGTATTTAGTGAGCATCGATAACCAATTCAATAAGGTGTAACTCATTGATTGATATGACATATGAAAAAATCTATAGTATATGATCTTTTAAGTTTGTAAAGGATAAAAGTAACGGTCACATGAAGTCTACATTCGCATAAAGTTAAATTTCGTGCTAGGTTTATTTTTATCTCACCGGAAGTTTGTGACCAGGTGACTTTTGCGATCAAACGTCTGTCTGTCTGTCTGTCTGTCTGTCTGTCTGTCTGTCGGTCGGTCGGTCGGTCGGTCGGTCGGTCGGTCGGTCGGTCGGTCGGTCGGTCGGTCGGTCGGTCGGTCGGTCGGTCGGTCGGTCGGTCGGTCGGTCTGTCTGTCTGTCTGTCTGTCTGTCTGTCTGTCGGTCTGTCTGTCGGTAGGTCGGTCGGTAGGTCGGTCGGTCGGTTCGTCCATTTGTCCATTTGTCTTTCTGACAAAATCCAAGGCCATATTAAATTGAATTTGATTTTCAACAAAAGTTGTGGAAATTGTATATTGGTTAATGATCTTTTCATTTCTTTTTAAAAAGCTGTTTGATTTTTATTTAATTTGCTATGATTATTTCACTTTTTAAAGTTGTTGCTATGGAAACCAAAGGATTTGCAATCAAGGGAATGTCAATGTCACCCAAGTAACCTAACAACAATTTATTTTCATTTGCAACCATTTACTTTCATATAAACAATGACTTCCCAAGCCAACAAGTGACTCCAGGTAGCCATTGATTTTTCTTATCAACAGGTGACACCCATAGCATCCATCAATTTTCCTCAGTGGCCGTTGACTTCAATACTACAATTGCTTTTCCTAAGCAACCATTAATTCCATACCCAAAAAGTATTCTTAGCGACCAGTGACTTTCAAAGCTACAGCTGACTTTAGTAACCAGGAAAAAGGTGAGGTGAGCAGTTCAAAATAGTTATCAAAATGACTATAAGCAAATTATCACTGAAAGTATAACATAGGTAATTAGAAATAATCGTTTTATCAATTTATCCCAACTGAGTAAAACATGTTTTCTGCTTTGTAGGAACCTGATGATAAGGAGGAGAAAAAAGAACTGATGATTAAACAATATAATCTATAGAACGACAGTTTCAGTCTCAAGAGCAAATGTTTATTACCCGGGCTGATTAAATGGCATAAAGTGACATACATACATACTCAATCCATCCAAAAAAGGATTTTATTCATCAAATGGAACATGCATTAAAGTTGTTTTATAAATCCTTTCATTGAATAGCAATTATATATGCATATTTCACCTTTTCATACAATGATTCTCTCTCTTTTTTATATTTGACGACTACTTGGCCTAATGCAATGCCATTTACGCGGAAGAATGGCTTCATTACGCCGGACTTAGAGGCTCTTTTAGAAGATCTAACTTCACTGGTAGCAGTTGGAATAAGTGGCTGCTTAAGATGATCCAACTTCATCTGTAGCAGTGGTTATGTTATTCGATGCGGTTTTACCATAAATTTTAAAAAAAAACATAGCTTGAGTATTTCTTGTTTTTGACCATTAAAGTTTAACAATTCTTGACTTCTTAAACAATTTCCTTTACTTGGATTATGAAGATAACATTGAACTTTGCCATAAATATTATTCAATTTTACAAAGCATTAACTATTTCTTGAGTGTGGCACGGCGGTATGCCATACAAATACAAATACAAGTACATTTATATAGCGCAAAAATTATTGTAAAATATTCGATTGCGCTTTACAGTCCTATTTACACTGCTCTCGTGCTTAGTATGTTTTAGTCAAAGAAAACATTAAACAAATGAGTCTTAAGTTTGCTTCGGAACTGATCTTCATTCTCAATGCACTTTAAATGGTTCGGAAGAGCGTTCCACCACTTTGGGCCTGTAACGGCTATATATCTATCAGCCATTCTTGTTCGTGTTCTGGGGATGTTAAGATTTATTTCATCTCTTGACCGTAGTTTGTAGCGACTTTGGCTGCGATTGAACAGTTGTTGGAGATACACTGGAGCTGTTTTATGTATTACACGAAACATCATTACTAGAATTTTAAACATAATCCGCGCACGCACTGGGAGCCAATGAAATGATTTTAAAATATCTTTGCTGTTTTGATCAAAGGATGCATTTGTTACAATTCTAGCTGCACGGTTCTGAACTCTTTGTAGTTTGTCTATCTGATAGTTTGGAATGTCGACAAAAAGCCCATTACAAAAATCTAGACGGGAGTGAACAAGTCCATGTACAAGAATCTCTTCTGATCTCTGTGATATGTATTTACGAATATCTTTCAGATTTCGTAACTGTACGTGAGCAGTTTGACATTTCTTTCGTATATGATCTTCAAAGTTGAGGGTACTGGTCATGTATACACCGAGGTCTCTCACATGATCTACACATCTTATTTGGCAACCACCTATATCTACACTTGATATGTTAATTTTTGACAGTTGTTGTTTAGTGCCAGATAACTTCTGTTTTGGAATTATTCATTTTCAATTTAAAACGATTCATCCACTCAATGACATCCTTTACACAGTCTCCTAGTTGTTGTAGTACAGATGTTTCATGTTGAAGGTTTCCAGCTTGGATCTTAAAGGCGAGCTTGTGATCATCTGCATATCCATAAAGATCAGCAGGGTATTTTTGTACAACCCTATTTAAAGCTGCAATGTACATGGTAAAAATTACTGGGCCTGCACAGGAACCCTGTGGGACACCATATCTTAGGAGCTCAGTTTCTGAACAACAATTATTTATGATAACTTTCATAGATCTATCGGTTAAATATGATTTGATCCAATTCAGGGGCGTTCCTTTTATTCCGAATTCATTCTCTAGAATTGTAATAGTCATTGGTATATCAATTGTATCGAAGGCTGCACTAAGGTCAACCATCACAACTACTGTAACTTGGTTGTTGTGAGCTGCATGCAGGAGATCATGATACATTTTTATCATAGCCGTTTCCACACCATGGTATTGTCTGTAAGCACTTTGGTACGATGGAAGTAAATTATTGTCTTCAATATGATCTACAATTTGCTTTAAGGCAACTTTCTCTAGAATTTTTGACAAAAATGATAGGTTAGACACTGGTCGATAGTTCTGAAGTTCCAATGGGAGACCCCGTTTCTTCAGTAATGGTTTTATCACCGCACTTTTCCACTCATTTGGGAACACACCTGATGAGAGTGATAGATTCACAATAGTTGTGATAACTGTGACAATATATTGTAAATTGTCTTTAAGTCGCATTGTAGGTATAATGTCCAGTTCACATGTTGTTGACTTAGAACATTGGACCAATTTTGTTATATCATTCTCAGAGATTTGTTTGAACTCTGTGAATAAAGCACCACAATATGACATATCTATAGTTTCATCAAGGTCATCACTGTCGATGTTGTCTAACTGGTCTCTCAATTTTGAAATTTTGTCGGAGAAGAATCGTAGGAAGTCATTTGCAAAGATGTGTATCATCAGAGTATGGCGGAAGTGGATTGTCTTTCACTCGACCTAGTAACCGCGATGTTACCCCATATAGCTTTTTCATACTACCCTCTGCTTCGTTAATTTTGTTTTGATAATAGTCACTTTTAGCCAAAGCAACAGCACTGCTGTAGAAGTTTCTTACATGTTTATAGGTGTACTCTGTAATGCCAGTTCTGTCATTCAAATATATTTCTTCAATTGATTGACGGTATTGTTTGAGCATTTTCAAGTATTTATTGTGCCATGGTACTTGAGGTCTACATATAATGATTTTCTCTTTTAAAGGAGCATTCTTGTTGACAAAAGCTAACAAATCTGCATTTAAGTCCGCCACAAGATCATCAACAGTGCTTGATTTTTCTATAAGGCTATTCATTTTTGATAGCTCTGCTTGAAATGTTTCTCTGGAAACAGATTTCCAATTTCTGTTTTTGATAGAGATCATAGTCAGTGGAGGTTTGTTTTGCTCTATTAAACAGGTAACAAAGCAGTGATCTGACAAAAAATAACTACAAGTAGGGTCTGTGATATTAGACAGTTTATCACCTTTTCTTGTAATAATTAAGTCCAGTGTATGGCCACTTGAGTGTGTTGGGGCCTTCACATTTTGCACAAGCCCAAATTAATCTAAACATTGTAAGAAACGTTTCGAGTAATGGTCAGATTTGTTATCCACATGAATGTTGAAATCGCCCATGATGACAAAAGGCTCAGATTTCTGCACAAGTTTTTCTAAGTACTCGGAGAATTCCTCCATGAACATTGCCTGAGTCACCCTGTGGTTTTCTGAGTATGGTGGTCTATAAATGCCAATAATCAGGAAAACAAAGTTTTTATTATACACTTTCCATTCAGCACATTCAAATGATTGTTGTTTTTGTATGCAGGGGAGTTTAGAGACTCTAAGGTTGTCTCTATATAAAAGAGCAAGTTCTTGTCGAGGTTTTGGTATTATTATTAGTGATAAATAAGAAAAGTACACTTAACCAATGTTCTAACTACACTGATTTTAAATGTCTGTAACTCCGAAATTATAAATCGAAATATCAAGATTTTTTCAACATTTATTTTCCACATGAGTACCATTATATTCGCATTGTTTTTACAAACCACCTCGGTGTAGACTGTGCGCCCGGGCATGACGGCACGAAATTATACTTTGCGCACGTGCAACGCAATTTTAACCAAAAATCAACATAACACAGCGAAATTGCTCCTCTTTAACAGTCCAATCGAAAAAACATAAAATGGTTCGGATGTCTATTGAAGAAAGGGCAAGAGCCGTGGGTCTGGTTGAGGGTGGATGGTCGCATTCGCAGGTATGGTTGATAATCGTTTACAATTTTCACAATTTAGTTTCTTTTTGACCGATATCATGTGTTTTCTTTATAATATAAGTGCTGTAATTTATAACCTCCATAATCTTGTTTTAGGTGGCCAGAGTAATGCATGTGCAGAAACGCTCCATCACCAACTTAATGACCAAGTACAGGCTCACCGGAAGTGATCGCGACCACCCACGACAGCCCCGACGGAAGGTCACGACGGCAAGGCAAGACATATTTATTGTTTTGAGCCATTTAAGGAACAGGAGACTCACTGCAGTTGAAACTGCACAAGCCACCTTTGGACGTTATGATCGTCCAATAAGTTCGGAAACCGTACGTAAACGTTTACGAGCAGCTGGTGCTGGTGGAATAAGAGCGCGCAGACCATTTCATGGGTTGATATTGACCGTTCGCCATCGTATGGCACGACTTCGTTGGGCTCGTCAACATCTCCGCTTAACAAGGGCTGAATGGGCAGGTGTACTGTTCTCTGATGAAAAACGATTCAGACTGTAAACCAATGACGGTCGCATCCGTGTGTACCGACGTCGTGGCGAGCGTTTCTCTGATGCATGTGTCATAGAAACTGAACACTTTGATGGCGGCTCTGTTATGATATGGGCAGGCTTTTCCCAGCATACAAGTACTCCTGCAGTCATTGTAAATGGAAACCTGACAGCTGTCAAGTATAAAAACGACATTCTACGGTGGTTTGTTATTCCTCTCTTGCAGCAAAATCGAGGCATGCGGCTGATGTAAGATGGTGCAACCGCCCATACTGCACGGTCTACAATGGACGTCCTCCGAAACAACAGAATAAACCTGCTTCCATGGCCATCGCAGTCACCAGACCTTAACCCTATTGAGAATGTATGGTTGTTGTTGGTGTTGTTGTTGTTGGAGTCCAAAATAAGACTGTTATCATCACTTGTACCTTGCTGAGTGCAGTGATGAGCTGTTGAACACACCTTTTATCAAGGTTCAGAGGTTGTTGCTAGATGTACATAACCATCACTGTCCAGTGTGATATTGCGGGAATATTGCAGGTCAGTGTCCTAGTAGGAGGTACTCGGGTTCTGATTATTTATTTCTTATTGTATAATCAATGGCATTATGAACAAGAGGGTTATTCAATGATAAGTCATATTGTACACCTTGATTTCTTTGTTGACGCCAAGATACAGTGTTATCGTTCTTGTTAAATGCACATCTCCATACAGTGATATCCTTAACGATCACTTGTACCTTTGTGAGGTCAGCAGTGAGCTGATGGACACACCTTGTAACATTGCTGCCTATATATACATAACCATCACTGTCCAAGGTGATACCCTCGGGTCTCATCAGGGCATTGTCCTTGTAGGAGGCTGTCAACTTACCGTTCAGGTGTACACTGAACACTGTGTGATTGTAAAAGTCACATACATATAGTTTATTGTGATCATTACTGAGAGCAATACAACAAAACCCACTAAACGACGTATAAGCGAATGTTGTGATGATCTGGCCTTGCATAACATCTACTTGACTTCCAAAAGCAGCGTAGAACCGATCATTGCTATGTGTTATACCATTGTAAGCAGCATTCACGTCAATAGACTTGTGTGTTTCACTGATGATGCCTGATGCTGATACAGAGAACAGCAGGATTTTACTGACATCTTTGATGTATACTGATACAGCTACTTGGTCATCATTTACTGACGTTATATACCACCCACTTACAACATCAGTGAGCTGTATTTGAGAGGTTACACAACTAGTCCTTGTATCAACCACCTTTACAGACTTGTTCTTCATATCTGTGACTACACATTAGCGTGTCTGCACCACGGTTAATTCAAATATGTGAGGCGACATTTTGTCGTTGCTGGTACTTACATCGATTGTTGATACCAGTTTAGCTGTTACATTTTCGATTGCTCCTGAGGATGATGTCACGTGACCTGGTCTTGGTCTTTGTTCCACTTGTTTAGAACTAATGTCTATTTTTGCAAGTTTATTAGTTGATTTGTCAATTATCTTCGTACTATCTTCACTTTAAACGGGTTTTACGGCTTCCACGTCCTTTAACATGTGATGTCGGAACGCCTTATAAGTGGTATAGTTCTTGCTGCATGGTCCACACTGATACTCCGAGCAGTCAATACAATATTTGACAGCAGTTGTACTTTTCCCATCATTCTGACACGGTTCACAGGGATTGTCTTTTACTTCATCTGAATGACTGATAATTGTTCTACTATAATCCTCGTCGGACCCACCCAGCACTGATCTCCTAGTATCCTCGTCCGATCCTCCCAGCACGGATCTTCTATAATCCTCGTCCGATCCTCCCAGCACGGATCTGCTATAATCCTCGCCAGACCCGCCAAGCACTGATCTCCTAGTATCTTCGTCCGATCCTCCCAGCACGGATCTTCTATAATCCTCGTCCGATCCTCCCAGCACGAATCTGCTATAATCCTCGTCGGACCCGCCAAGCACTGATCTAGTATCCTCGTCCGATCCTCCCAGCACTGATCTTCTATAATCCTCGTCCGATCCTCCCAGCACGGATCTGCTATAATCCTCGTCCGATCCTCCCAGCACGGATCTGCTATAATCCTCGTCGGACCCGCCAAGCACTGATCTCCTAGTATTCTCGTCCGATCCTCCCAGCACGGATCTTCTATAATCCTCGTCCGATCCTCCCAGCACGGATCTGCTATAATCCTTGTCAGACACACCTCGCACGGATCAACTGTTATTTGACGACCCGGCCATGTTTTAAATCTTAATTGTCTATTTGTATTATTTCAAGCTGTAAAATGATGAAAACGTCACTAAGAAACGAAACTAGCTTTAAATTATATGTATTTAAATAATCGAAGTAAGTTAATTTTTTTTAGAAAAAAAATCATCCGAATATTTGACATATTAAATAAAATATTTTAGATAAACTCACTTATTATATAAGAATTAAAACAATTATGCATGTGCTAAAACAGACAAAACACCTACTTGGCGACCTTATCAGTTATGCGTTGCGGGTATATATGTGAACTAATTCTTTAATCTGGGAAGCTTTTGGTATTGGGAACCGACTAACGATCACAGGTGTTCAGTCGCAAGAATGTCGAATTAAATCGAATTTTTGCGCGAATGGAACATTTTTGATTATGTCAAGTCATAATTTGATCATTTGTGTTTGAGCCAGAATTTCAAATATTTCCCGCCTCATGTCTGTTACAACTACACGCTTCAACCACTTAATTATTTAGTGTCTGTTAAGTACTGAATTTTCATAATTTATGACGTCATGTCTGATAGTTGAAAGGTAAAATTATGGTGATCACAAAGTTATTTAGTGTGTATTTAGTGAAGTTTAAACAATTAAGAAAAAAAGTGAAATATGCATATTAGGAATGGCCACATCCAGCAGACACAGACACTTCGGTCCACCACGGTCACTTCATTACGCTCCATTCTCTGAGGGTTTCTTAATTGTTAAAACTTCACTTAATATACACTAACTATAACATAAAATATACACTAACTATAACGTAAAGTTGACTTTGATTAAAAAGCAAGACATCTTTGTTCATACTCAAACTTTTGTAAAGAATATATCTTAAGATTGTAATGATGCTGCCACTCGATCTGGTGTTAAGAATTTTATGTGCTCATCCTTTGTGTGACACGAACGTTGATTCGAGACTGTTATAAATTAATTTAGACGTAGTATTTATGAAAGAGCCGCTAGATAACGGCATTTATATTTCCGTTATGATAAAACAACTAAATTTTATCATTTTTAACATCAACTAAAGGTACACACGTGTAATTCATGAAACCGGAAACTACCACAATCGTCATTCAGTTTGAGTTCACTAAAATGAAGAATGAAGATTGTTAAGGCACCGGGCCACCGTTTAGATTCAATTTGATGTTTTATTTTACCTGTGACGTCTGTGAGTTGTGATTTTATCGTTTCATAATTTTCACGGTATGTGGCCGTACACCGGATATAAAGGCGTTTTAAGTCGTAAAAACATTGGAAAAAAAGTTACCAGAGGTAAGAAAAATTTGATTTTCAGCTTATATGACACTTATCTGACATGGGTTTGATTTTGTGTTTTGCTTAATTAAGGAAAGATATCATATATGTATTAGTGTCATATGGAAAATCGAATTGTTCTTATTTTTCTTCTTCTTGCTTAAAACCGTTCTACAGATAGCAAAAATAAAGTAATGTAAAACCACTATTAACTGTAAAGATTATATATACAAACACTGTTCCAAGCAGCAGTTGTGGGTCCGCATGGAATGATACGTGGCCGGATGGCAACCTTTACATGTGCGGACGAGATTCGAACAATATACATCAAATATCCAGTGACAGAAGTGAGCAAAGAATATTTATCACAGAAAAAGATGGGCTTCCTCAACCTCTAAACATATGTCACAGGAAAACAGACGATAGGCTAATTGTGACATCGTGGATGTCAGACAAAATATCCGTGTTCAGACTCCACTGATGATATGTGGCCACAATGGCATTCTTTTAACATTGTCAGTGACATTGGCGATGCGTTTCTAACAAAAATAGGAAGCAATTTTGCAATCTACTTACTAGTAACCGAAACCACAAGAGCCTAATCCTAACTCTAATTAAGGGAAACCCATTACCATAATCTATGAGCCTAACAGCTCTAAAAATTACAAGGTGTATAGATCTTTATATTAGCTGTCTAATGTAACATTATGTCCGCTCTATGGTATTTATGTTCGTTGTCAAGAAAAATAACCGTGTGCTAACAACCTCATTGAACATGATCGACATTCTTTCCCTTCGTTCACTTCACAATCTGTTTTTTCTTGGACTCGGCACTTCACAATCAAATTAGGATTTTTATCAGTAACCTTTCAAGGTACATCTTTTAAACTTCGCTTTTTGTCATAGCTATGCCCCATTTGTCTAAGAAATGTGAATGTTTTGGAATTTTCGAATTAATTTAAATTCTCCGCGTTACAACGTATAGCGGAGAATTATTGTCTCAACGGACCGCTATACAAAACAGGTTGGTCCGGTTTTTGGGTATAAATACTCGTGCGGGTAGTTTTAATTCAGTTCTACGGAGACTTTTCACGGGTAACCTTCAACATTGCGTTCTAATTCAAGAAACGGTGTTTTATTGCATTACTGTTGTTGCAACTTGTGCTATGTTATACATTGCGTCTTTTATTATACTAATAAAATATATAAAGTTTATATATTTTATTAGTATAATAAAAGACGCAATGTATTCAAGCATGACTGGACAGGTTCTGTAGTTCCGGTATTTTGAGGAACGTTCCGAGAATCACATTAAATATGCGATTCGTGCATTGACACAGAAATGATGTATTTGAGATGTATTTCAGATAATTTAGCTCTTATTTAAAAGCCAAAAACAAATCTTCAATACAACTTATTTCTATGGATCGCACACCGCACCGGCCAAATAAACACCGCTCCACCAACATTTTGTTGCAGTTTGTATCTCATTAATGCCCATCCAGCTTAAAAGATCGCTTTTTGGCCTTTGAACATGTAGAACCAACAATAATAAGTTCATTTGTATCACCGTTACGTGTCGTGTAGGAGATATTTTCAATTATTTGCGATCAGCTTCTTCTTTTCTAGTCAGTGAAACGAAAACAACAACAGAATAAGTATTTTCCTGGCGTATAGGCGTAACCTACTTGAAAGATATTTTGTCTGCATTAAAAGTAGTTCTAGGAGGGTCGAACTACGTTCTTAAATTTTTTATTTTTCATCCGGTTTAGAAACAATCGATTAAAAACAAAGACACCTACCTTATCCCGTTCACTACAAACCACAGCACCGGAAGCCATACGAACAGACATTTAAGGGCGCTCCGGCCGGTGCTGTGTTCGTTCGTTTCGCAGGCGTGGTATAGAAATATCAAGACTCTTGGATCCATTTAGTTATAGTAATGCCCCGATTGAACCTAGAAATGTGTTATGGGCCGTCTTCGGTCGTCATTGTACTGTCATCAGTAAAAAAAAATATAAAAATTTCCAAATCTCTATAATGGCAATATGCATTTCAATATAACTTTGCACACATAATCGTTATCATATTACTCATGTGGGCATTTAAAATTATGTTTTGTGTTATTTAGATTTTGTGAATGTATGTAAATAGAATTTTAGGAATTTTTTAGATCTATTTATTTGTCTTTACTGTTCTAACGTGTCTTAACATATGCAAAATAAAGAAATATACATTAATACTCGTAACATTTATTTTTGCAAAGTTGCATTTTGACGTTATAGTGATTTTGATTATTTCCTTTATATCGATGTAGTTGCAACGATAACTGTAGACGGCCCTTAAATCAGTTTAATAAAACTTCCTTGTTTACTCACTATAGGTTGATTTGTAAAAAATAAAGTATTTTCTAAATAGCTATTCAAGCCACATCTTCCTTGTTACGTGTTTGAAACTTCTTACAATGATTGGCAGTGTTACATTGTATATCTGCATTTAGGTTGTATATTTGACAAATAAAACGTAAGCCAATAGATAAGCGATTGACTTTTGAAGAGGATGACATTGATTAAAATACATATTTTCCAGTATTTGCAAACCTTAACACGGGGGTACATGTACTATGCAATCACCTGCCATGAACAATGCGCTTAACCAATGTCCTAACTACAGCAATCATATCCTAGCGCTTGTAGGGGTACCGAAAATAACAAAATCTTCCATTGCAGAAATGTTTCGGTTGACGCAGATGTATGTCTCATAATAAAT
This sequence comes from Corbicula japonica, assembly GCA_038501625.1. NCBI lineage: Eukaryota > Metazoa > Mollusca > Bivalvia > Venerida > Cyrenidae > Corbicula > Corbicula japonica. The sequence continues at coordinate 382,848 of JAZAYU010000234.1, read as the reverse complement.
CAAGTACCGTAAGTAATGTTGAGGTATTTTCTTACATCCTGCAATAATACTTATATATTAGGTACTAGGTGTTGCGCAGTACTTTGGTATCATTTAATTTCGTAGGGACGAATTTTCGGCAATAATGCACAATGACATATTCGCGCGGGCCTGATTTCGCTCAATTTTATTTTTTCCATTAAGATTTATTAATTACCTGATGTAATATCGCTAGAGCTTTTGGCGCTTTTACCCAGGTCCGAAATACGCGAAATTTAAACCCGTGCGAAATATGATGATACCTCCGTATGAGACCTGTTTTTGGTAGATCCTTTCAATAAATTCAACTGACGAATAAAATGTGATTTGGGGCGTACATAAAGATATTAGAGAAAACTTTGGAACTCCATGCTAATTTTTATTACTTAAAAATATTATGTAACAAAATAATACTGAAGTCCTTCAACGCACACAATTAGCATTTTAGACATGACAAATTTACTTAATACAGAAAATATTGATAGATAACCATCCCTTCGGGCTTAAATTTCCTCACAAGAATCGTCCCTTTTGAAACGTTATGGAAATTCCAGTTTGTTAGGAATTTTGTTTCGATTTGATATGGTAGTCTTAAAAGAGAGTTATATGACACTGTTACCTTTGAAAGTACATGTACAAATATTCAGCCGCTGAAAGATTCGAACTTTTTACGTTGATTTAGAACTCTCATAAACAAAATTGACTTCCGGCATTTACTATGGTATTATTATATTTCGTGCTGGTTTGACTTTCGCCTTTTTCGAGCTGTTAAACGGAAATGTGCAGGATTGATGAATGGAACAGATTTGCGAAAAGGGTTATAAATCAGTTGAATATCATTATTTGAAGCTCAAATATAGATTTACACCCGAAATATTTCAAACCACTATTTCATTTAAAAAAAGATATATAAATGGTGTTTCCTGTCCTAGGCGACGCGCATAGTTTAGCTATTTTTGTATTTCCCGCGTAAGCCGCGGTGGTTTTTGGGATTGTCACGTGATCACTTCAACCAAAATACACATTCGGTGTACCTTGCTGACTATCGACGTCGCCATTTGTTTCAAAATGCCTGGGCCACCACGAATAGTAAGCGTGATATTCCCATGATCGCTAAATATAGAATGTATTTTTGTATAGGGATTCCTCAGCGGATTGTTTTCAGGTCCGGTAAAATGGTAAAATTAACCGAAAACTTCCTCCTGGAGGGTTTGAAATCTAGAGTTTAGTGAAAAGTACACGTAAGTGTTACATAGATCGATCTGTTTACGATTTTACCGAGTACGCCTGCTCGACCCTATACATCTCCCTTTAAAAGTGCGCAAAATGAAACCCTTTTAAATTAAGAATTGAATATTTTATCTTATGAGATAAATATAACGGCGCGAAGTTGTGTCAGCATTAATTCTTGTGTGCCTTCTTCGCAAAAATCGTCCTCGCGATGTTAAACAATAACATGATATTCGACATGTAGGATGATTAAAAAATTGCAAACAGCACTCGCATAAAATAATTTCATTCATGTTTTAAAGTAAACTCCAACTGTTTTTCCAAGTGCATCCCACTTTGTCCATGTCTACTGTAGCGTAAACCATAAGAGAATCGCTAGTCTCAAAAAAGTACGGAGCCCCTAAGGTGACATTTAGCATACTTTTTTTCATTTTCCATACTTTTTTTAAGGATTCGTTATTTCGTTTTAACGAATTAATATTTCGTTTAAACGAATTAATATTTCGTTTAAACGAATTAATATTTCGTTTAAACGAATTAATATTTCGTTTAAACGAAATAACGAATCCTTAAAAAAGTCAATCTCTATCCAGAGTTGTCGCTCCTTAACTCGCTGTAAGAGACTGCAAGGAACGACAACTCTGTGTGGAGATTGTAAAAAAGTATGTAAAATGAAAAAAGTATGCAAAATGTCACCTTAGGGGCTCCGTAAAAAAGGGACGAACGCGATCTATTATCTATGCTATGAACACGCATATTACAAATATTTTCAGGCAAAACATTGTGGGCTAAATAATAATATAAAAACATATTTTTGTATTTATTAAAAGTAGTTATTTTATCAAACATTTAAATGCATGTACTGTTATTTCAATGTGCTCTGTTTCTTTGCTTTGCGGTATATTTTTCTAGCTGTTTCTTCTCAGCCTAAAATATGAATTGTTTCTATCCTATTCTGTTCTAATAAATTATATTATATTATATTATATTATATTATATTATATTATATTATATTATTATGTGATTACAGCTGATTCACATATTGGGTGTTGTTTCGCGTGATTGAACAATCAAGTTGCTGTTAAAAAAACGAAAGATCTCGATCATGATTGTATATTATTTATTTCATTGTAGATATATAAAATCGTTGACCAACTGCCTAAAACTAATGCAACAGTGTTTCATTAATCTATTTCCAATAAAATATTTTTTCAATGAAGGGTAGTATAAAGGTTTACATGAAACTATTCAATGTAAAGTTGTCTTACTGATTAAAGTTTATTTAAATAACTCCATGCAATACTGCAGTGCTGTTTTTGACAGTTGTCACAATAAGGTTTATTCAGTGTGTGTTATAATTGTGGCGTTAAATCAATAGTAGTTTACACAGATTATCGCTATTCAATCTAAGTCAAATCGTACACTTTGTTGTTGTTGTTGTTTTTTGTTGTTGTTGTTGTTGTTGGGGTCCAAAATAAGACTATTATCATCACTTGTACCTTGCTGAGTGCAGGGCTTAGCTGTAGAACTCATTTTGTATCAAGGTTGTTACATAACCATGACTGTCCAGTGTGATATTGTGGGAATACTGCAGGTCATTGTCCTTGTAGGAGGCTCTCTGGTTCTGATTATTTTTTTCTTATCGTATAATTAAAAGCATTATAAACAACATCGTTATTCAATGATAAGTCAGATTGTATATTTTGATTTCTTTGCCCTCGACCAGATAAAGACTGTTATTGTTCTTGTTAAATGTACATCTCCATACATCGACGTCCTCAATGACCACTTGTCCCTTGCTGAGGTCAGCAGCCAGCTGATGGACACACCTTGTACCCTCGCTGCATACATATACATAACCTTCACTGTCCACTGTGATACCCTCTGGATACATCAGGCCATTGTCCTTGTAGGAGGATGTCACGTTACATTTCAGGTCCACACTGAACACTGTGTCGTTGACACGGCTACATACATATAGTGTATTGTGATCATTACTGAGAGCAATACCACGTAACCCACTGAACGACTTGTTAGTGAAGGTTGTGGTGATCTGGCCTTGCATACTAATTACATCTATTCGACTTGAAACAGCAGCGTAGAACCAATTATTGCTATGTGTTATACCATTGTTAGGATATTCCACGTCAATAGACTTATGTGTATCACTGATAATGCCTGATGTTGATACAGAGAACAACAGGATGTTACTGACACCGTTGATGTTTGCTGATACAGCTACTTGGTCATCATTTACTGACGTTATAGATCCTACAAGGTCAGCATCACGGAGCTGTATTTGAGAGGTTACACATCTAGTCCTTGTATCAACCACCTTTACTGACGTGTTCTTCATATAAGTGACTACACAGTAGTGTGTCTGCACCACGGTTAGATCATATATGAAAGGCGACTTGTTATCATTTTTGGTGCTGGTATTTATTGTTGATATCAGTTTAGCAGTAACATTTCTTATTGCTCCTGAAGATGGGATCATGTGACCAGGTCTTGATCTTTGTAGCACTTGTGCAGAACTTACGTCTAGTTCTGTTAGTTTATATGTTGATTCATCAATTATCTTCGTACAATCTTCATTGTTAACATGTTTTATGGCATCCATGTCCTTTATCACGTGATGTCTGAAAGCCTTATACTTGGTATGGTTCTTGCTGCATGGTCCACACATATACTCCGAGCAATCGGTACAATATTTGACAGCAGTTGTATTTTTCCCATCATTCTGACAGGGTTCACAGGGATTTTCTTCAACTTCATCTGAACCACTGAAAATTGTTCTACTATAAATCATGTCGGACCCGCCCAGCACGGATCTTCTATAATCCTCGTCCGACCCACCCAGCACGGATCTGCTATAATCCTCGTCCGACCCACCCAGCACGGATCTTCTGTAATTTGACGACTCGGCCATGCTTGAAATCTGTATCGCCAATCTGTATTATTTCAAGCTGTAAAATAATGAAAACGGCAGATAGAAAACGAAACTAGATTAGTGTTTCACTACATGTATTTAAATCAACGAAACAAATTTAATTACTAGAATATTTTCACCCGAATTTTTAAAATATCCAAATAAACATTCGAGATATACTTACTTATTACTTTAGAATTATAATCTTTTTGCAGATCCTATAAACAGACCAATTCTCTTCCTTGGCGACAATATAAATTTACTGATTGCAACTGTTACGCGTTGCGGGCGCTATAACCGTTTCGATTACAGTTACGTAAAAACCGTTCCTACTCGGCGATTTCCGGATTATTATTTCCCGATTATTATTATTATCGGATTGTCGGCCTATCACTAATTTATACGTAGTCTATTTATATATATAAATAGACTGCGTAGAAATTAGTGATGGACCGACAATCGGCGACAATCGAATATATCGGGCCGGCGGGCAAAAACCAGCGATCGGCGATGTACAGCAAACACTTTCGATTAATCGAATTACACGGTTTGTACCCCGATAATGAGAATCGCGGGTAATGAAAGATTGTGAGTACAATGATAGAACGCCAGATCGGAGAAAACAGCATTGAGAGGTTAGTTATTGTATGAATTTCACCTCTTCATGCTGTTTTCTCTTATCTGGCGATCTATCATTATACTCACAATCTATCATTATCCGCGATTCTCATTATCTGTGAACATACCGTGAATTATTCTGGATATTAATTTTCGTTCGTGGATTTTCGTTTCTTTGAGTAAACTTTTACCAAAGGAACTAACTTACTAACTTACTTGGCCAACTGTATTCTGCGATCATATGCGATAAAATGCGGCCCTGAAATCGTCTCCTCATATATATGCATTACTCATAAAGTAATATCAGGATTTTACGGTATCAAGCTCATTATGAATGGCGAATTTTGTCATGTGTTTCATTTTTAATGGTAAACTACCAAATAACTACTAGAAAGACAAACAGCTTGAAACATTAGACTGAGGTCTGTAGTAGTCTATTAGATCTGGGGCCGCAAAAAAGCCGCAGAGTAGACTTCAAATGTTTAAACATGACGGACATATGTCAGGAAAAAAGGAAGACCACAACAAAATTTACGATTATCCGTGGAAATGGAGTTTGCGATGTTGGAAAGTGTTTGGATTTTTAAAACATACGTACGCACGCATAAACGCACAACTTCGCACGCAAACACAAATGCACGCGCGCATGACCGTACACGCACATGCATTTTAAAATTTCAGCAATAATATCTATCTTGTATGCTAGCTGTGACAAATACGCACGTACTAAATAACATCAGAATTTAAACGCATATGTCACATTTGGGGTTTATGACATATTCTTGCGAATTATTCACAAACGTGAGTACGATTCGCATGAATAACTATCATCCGCAAGAAAAATAAGGCTTAGCAAAGCAGAACACGTCTTATACCAGATAGATGTTATGTAAGCTTCAAATGAAAAGAAGGTTTTCAAGTCAAATAAGTTTAGTGAGCTTCACAGATTTGACCTAAATATTTATAACAATGAGCGATTTCGTTGTCATTATAGCAGTCTGGAAAATTACAATAGGCCCAAAACTCAGTGCCCATTCTGGAGATGTACGCGAACTATTGCCAATACTGAATACGTTTTTGCATTACAATGTACTCGCGTCTGGGACCAATCCTGTACAGTTTTGCACACCAAGACTTATTCTCTAGGGACAGACTTAATCTTTACATATTTCTCATAATTTAAATCCATTCCAAACAGTTTTCCATTATTTTTATAACCAAATGCCTTTAAGTTACTTGATATCATCAAGAATAATATGAGTCGAAATATTAAAATTTTTCACTGAGAGTACAAAGGTATGCTCTTAGAGAAGACATATCCATTAGCCTATGTATGTTTAACACCGATTTAATATACTATTTTGTTTCCACAGACCGTCTTTGTCAATTTCATGACCATATATAGTAAGTAATCCTATTTTTCATGAACTCGCACTTACTGCTTACTGTCATCATCGCACTCAATCTACCTTTCAGAATTTCTGTCCCCGGCACAGATTTGCAAAAATGTCTTCAATTTTTGTGTTGGGGTACTTCTCGACTTCCAACGCTGGATTTACTGTCACTGAAGTCGCCGCATATCAGTACATTACCATCCTTTTCACAACTGTGACATTCACTGATACTAGCCTTGCTGATAATACCTTGACGTTCCACGGATCTGGCTTTAAGGTATCGCAAACATTGCAAATGGCGAAGACAGGGGAAATACTTATTGCCACCTAGATTTTAGTAAATAAATGGATTTAGCTATGGATGTAGTAAATGTTTGCAAGCTCAGTTTAGTCTTATTCAAGTTCTAATTACCCAGCACATACTAAAACAAAAGAAAAACCATTTGCATGAGAACTCTGAAATTCATGAACAATATACCAAAGCAACTCATACCTGAAATAAGTATATGCTGGTCTACAATGTTTAGTGCCAATTCGTCAAAATAATGTTAGGGTTTTCAAGAAATTCAAGGAAAACTTACTTCCTACTTTCACTTTCTACTTTCACTTTGAACCAGGAAGTTAGATTTCCTTACTAATAATAACTAATCGTCAAGCGAAATTACGAAACATTCACAAGCGTAATAACAAAATAACGCCAGACGAAATAACGCAATAACGCCATGCGAAATAACGAAAAGAAGTCACGTGAAAAAAAAACCCACAAAAAACAACGCCTTGCATTCAATAACGCCACGCGAAATAACGCAATACGAAATGACGAAATTACACCATGCGGAAAACAACGCAAGGCTAAATATCGCCAAGCGAAATGACGAAAAGACGCCTGGTGAAAGTATAACATACACATATTTTATACGTGGACGACATTAAATGAAAATGGAGAAATGAAAACATGTATCACTTTTTCCAAGTCACAAATGTGTTATGAAATATTTTGGTATTAATTGTATAAACTTATAATTGAATAACACAACTTTAGCCTAATAAGCCTACGTGCTAAGCCATCTTCGAAAACTAGCGGGGTCAGTTCAAAGTTATCACGCGAGATCACTACGATGAATTAACTGACTGAACACACATAGAATCTCGTCCTAGACATCTTAATAATATTTTGTTTATATGCAAACATAAAATGTCATAATAGAACACCCATAACATAATTCAACAATAAAACTTCACATTCACAAGCAAACATAACAAGAGGGTCCATAGGACCCTGGGTCGCTCACCTGTCAACAACTGCTCAATGGTTGCAAGAGTTGTGTGCAAGTTTGGTAAAATCAAGTCAAAAATTAAAAAAAAATTAAGCTGCTATTGTGGAGAAAATGTAACTAGATGATGTTCTATACCAAATATCTAAGCTCTAGGCCTTATGGTTTCAGAGAAGAAGATTTTTAAAGATTTACTATATAACACTTTGTAATAAAACTAGTGACCCCCGGGGCGGAGCCATTTTCGACCCCAGGGGAATAATTTGAACAACTTTTGTAGAGGACCACTACATGATAACACATACCAAATACCAAGGTTCTAGGCCTTGTGGTTTTAGAGAAGAAGATTTTTTAAAGTTTTCCCTATATAAGTCTATGTAAAACAAGTGACCCCTGGGGCGGGGCCATTTTGAATAATTTTGAACAATCTTTGTAGAGTTCCACTAGAGGGTGCTAAATGCCAAATATCTAAGCTCTAGGCCTTGTGGTTTTTGAGAAGAAGATTTTTAAAGTTTTTCCTTTAGGTTGCCATGGCAACCAGAGTTCTGCATGGAATTGATTTCTTTGAACAAATTTGGAAGAGCTTCAGGCAAGACACATCCGTGGCAAGTTTCATCAACTTTGGCCCAGGGGTTTAAGAGGAGATGTCGTTTAAAGTAAAAGTTTACGGACGGACGACGGACGGACGGACGCCGGACAAATTGCGATTACAAAAGCTCACCTTGTCAGTACGTGACAGGTGAGCTAAAAAGTACTTTGAAATCTCCCCTTTCGATGAAAACCTATATGAAGCCGGACGCGCTGGTACTTTTCTTTCGCTGAAAACGTCTACATGAAGCCGGACCCGTTATCTCAAAATTCCCCGCATCGGTTACTTCCCCTTACAGTTTGAGTACACAAAAACTTCATGTGCGTATGCATTTCTAGCTCGTTACTAATGTATAGTACAATATTTTATTGATATATTTATAGTAGTTTGAGTTATCGCTATATACCTATATACAAGATTGATATCACTGAACAGTACTCTGAAAATGCTCGAACTTCAAACTACATGTATCCACTGTAAATAAACCGATTGTATCATCTGACGGATATAGCGATCTGATTGTCATATAAAATTTCGTAGACAGTTAAAAAGAGAGGCGAGTTTTTAGGTATTGTAATGATAAATCCAACCGACAAATATATGCTATAACGGGCGATCGTTGTAGCTCTTGCTATGAATAACATTCTTTGCTTTTGAATGCAAGATGCTTCTAAAATTCACCCAAATTACCCGCACCAAGTACCATTTACAATGTATACTGTTCTAAAACCACGGTAAATGTTTATGTTTTAACAGGTTTTGAGAGATTTTCTCAAGCAAGTAATGATGGAACATGTTAGTTTTTATTCTAACAATAACCCAAATGCCGTAGCTGATCAGTTAAACATCAATACATAAAACCAAACATGCACGTAGGTCCGACCCAGACTGTATCCTTTATTGACCATGTTAACTCAATCATTTGTATGTTTACAGTGATTTGTGTGTATCAGTTATTGCGACTTTTTAAAGATGATTTACGTATATTTTTCGGATTTTAGAACAAATACTTGATGTAAAAAGCCATTTATTTTAAGTCTTTCGTACAGAAAACTGATATGTAATGAAATATAACGGCATCTGTGCCTTTATTTATTACGACGACACGAATTAATTTGATCCACCTTACTACGAGTATAATAGTAACGGCGTTCTATAATCAGTGAGTGTAACACACAGGCCGTACTGAGAACTTTAATATACAACCAGAGATAATTAATGTCGCGCCGAACTGTTTCGGATTCGATAAGCAAAGTCTAAGGTTGGCTAAAAGTTATAGTTTCGAAACTAAAAAGGTGAAATATGCATATCAGGAATCGCCACATTCAGAAAAAAACAGCCTCCCCACACAGTCAAGGTTCACGATTATAAATATAGGATCAGTTTTATGCTTCATGCGCAGATACATGTATGCACTTAAAAACAAATGTTGTAAGATTAATTATTGATCGCTGATTTTATATTTACAGACTTGAAAATGTAATATTTGATTGGCAGATAGATACTGTCTTACATTGCAGTATTTTTCTCTTTTTTTCTAACATTATTCTCATAATGATGCGAGCCTGAATTCAATTTGATTTTTATAGGTCGATTTCCTTAATAAATTGGAAATAATAATAATAATAAAATGGTGAAGGCATACAGTTCGTTGACGACTTTTTAAAGTTTGGAAGTAGGCGTGACATACAAAGTCAGAGGCAAAGGAAACGATTAAAATTGTGATAGTTTGAGCTTATGATAAACTTAATTACAATTAAGATCATTTCATCAGTGCTGTTATCAGTTACGTTTTTTGAAGATCGTTGAGCGCGATACTTACGAACTATGTCAATAGTACTTCTAAAACCACGTTTGTTTAATATTTTAGCCAGTTTTTTTTTCAGAAATGTGGTTTCAATATCCCCGCCAATATACAACTGGATATTGTTCAATCACCCCAATGTTATACTTCCTGCTTTTTTAAAATTTTGCCTTTGGTGTTGTCTGTGATATGCAGGATTTATATTCTGAGATCAAGTTCCGCTCATTGTTTTCTTGTTTAGGGCAAACATTCTCTTATCTGGGGACCATACGCCGCTGAACATAGAATGTTATTAATCCGAAAATACCACATTGTGATTCCATGTTCAACCCCATGTTCATTTGATCGGGATATACACTGGTCACTTCTTGTTCACAAACAATTTAATAAATGTAAAAGCTAACAATGCACAGCAAAAACGCAAATTCCATCCCATGGAGTAGGAGGGTTAAATAGAACTTTAGCAAATGAACACATTTCTTGTTTTCCGCTCAAGGATTGACTGTCAGGTCTTCCCTTGATAGTCAGGTATTTTCCCATGCCGTTTTCAGCTAAAGAAGTTGCACAGTTCGCTTTTTATCATAATATGTTTATACGAGCCATTCAGTTACAGTCTGACAGCTGAATTGTTTATACCCATATAAATCAGTTTATCAGTTAAACAAAATTTTTTCGACCATTAAACATTCATTCGTTAGTTTATTTTGAGGCTTGTATGAAAACTTAAACAGTCGTCCAGCTGCGATGGGCCTGACAATTATACCCGATTTGTATTAGGCGATATATACAGACGAACTCTTCAATCTTACCTAAAAGCATAAACATGATCACTAGAAGTGCATCTCCATAGATGATACATATTATTGGAAAATCATTTGACACAGATCACACTAAATGATACAACAGAAATATGTGTGTTCGCTATAGATGATAGTTTGTTAATGCAGGGTCTATTTAATCTACTAATTAAATAGACCCTGGTTAATGCTATAAATGATACAGTCATTACGAAACACACCATTCAATTATATTAATAATTAACGCTATCTATTGATTTAAAGCCATATTGTAATGTATTAACCTTGATATTAATATAATAGAAATACTAGTATGTATTGGTGTATCAAAGCTTTTATTTATATAGAATAACAAAATTTTTGACACAGTCATATGGGTCATTTGCCAGACATTGTTGTGATTAAATGCTATTTTGCAAGTTTTTATCCGTACAAGTGCATATATATCAAATGATATTACAACCAATAATGACTATTCAAAATATTTCGTACTGGTTTTTGTTGAAGGTACTTAAAATAATGCTATAAACTCCGTTTTCACAGTGTTATTTACGAATTGTTTATATCGTAGCCATGCAATCAGCTCGCTGTATCCGGTAGATGATACAATTGTTTTATATACAGTGGTATCAGCGAAAGTTATGATCAATGCATTATAAGTTTAATGAAATCATGAAAATGCGCGAACCTATGTTTGCTTTGAAGCAATCATTTGTTGATTGGCCTTAAAATGTTAAAAATCTCTTTATATATTATTGTAGTGACGTAACTATTTTCAATGAAAAGATTAAGAACAAGAAAGCTTGCTTGCTTTTCTGAAGTGTTGACTTAATTCAGCTGGAGTTCATTAAGATACATATTTTATTTACTACAGATGATAACTGGTTATTATCTATATTTAACAAATTATCGAGGTACCTCGATGTGTTGCTAAAGGCCGTAGTAATGTCATCTTGATGTTCGGTCGCAAGAGACAACATCAAGTCTCCCTTTTTTAGTGTTTACCAATTTATTTACAGGGTAAACAAGTCTTTGAAAATAAGTGTAAACAAATTTTGATCATTTTGAAAAAAATAATGAAACTATACATTAAACTTACATAGAAATAGAGGCAACAACACCTTAATACATACAACACTTAGCACAAATATATAACACAAATACTTTCCTTCATGTTTGGTAAAACTCGTCATAATGTCCACCTCAAAATTAAGACTATCTCGATAATAAGACCTCTATTTCAATTTCAATTTGAACCGTTTTGCACTATTTTCTATCCCTGAATTATTACCATCCCACTATTGAGACTACTTCTGTTCAGTTTCAGAAGTTGTTTGTTTTTTTAAAGAACTAGCCATCAACATAAACATACATATCACAAATTGCAGGTGTGATGTACAATTTAGCCCCTCATAAAGACCACCCTGACATTAAGTCCACCCCGATAATAAGACCGCTACTTCAATGTCACTATTAACAGATTTTAAATATTTTCCTCTCTGGAAGTAAGAACACACCACCATTAAGACCATGTTTTCCGGTACCAGAAATGTTTTTTATAATGGGGTTTCACGGTATATCTGTTTGGTTGGTTTGGGTATGGTAGAGCTTCTTAAGTGATATTCTTCATACAGTACTGTGAACGTATACGGTAACAAAATTTGCGTCTATCGTGCGTCCGTCTAACCTGCATCGTGAGTCCGTCTATCGTATATCGTGCGTTTCGTTTGTAACCTTAAACGTTCATAGTATGTACATAGATCCTGTTTCTTAGTTTAGCATAACGTCCAACTGTATAAAATCAATTAAGCAATAAGGGGTGCACAATTAGTACCTATTGGGATTCACATTGTTGTTTTTTTTATTTATTAATAGAAGTATCAAATCAAACATAAATATTATCCAGTATGAAAGATTGTGGCTCGATTAGGTTTTAGCAAGTCCATAAAGTATAATTAGCATCTGTATATAATGCTTTAATTATGCTCATCAAAAACGTCAAAGATTTTATTTCTCATGCAAACGTTTTATTTTTCAATGATGTGGTGAGCTTGTCTATTATTGAATTATGAGGGAGTGAAGTATACTAAATGGAAATTCGTTAGTTGACAAAGAGAAAGCCCGAAAAGTATTTGATTTTAGTTTCATAGTGGCATACCTTTAAAATTAGTGTTGGCTTTGGTGAAAATGATGTTTGAAGTTGATATCTGTATTAGTTCCCAAAGTTATGGGTCAATGTAAAAACTTTAACACAAAATCTAAGTGAAAAAAGGGACATAACTTTAAAATAAATGTAGCAAAGTTATGTGTCTTGGTGGTTATGGTTAAAAACTATGGTAGTATGGACCCAGTGCATATGTTGGTTCAAGCAAAAACTAGAGCATAACTTACAGAAATATTTCTGGAAAAGTTGTGGGTTTTTTTTGTTGATAATAATGTAGAAACTTATGTTGACCATATATTTCAAGCGTCAAAGTGATAGCACAAGAAGTTTCAAAGTTATGGGACAACTGCAAAAGTGAAAAATGGGCATAACTTTAAATATTGATAGCAGAGTTATGGGTCATGTTAGTTATGACATAGATTTTGATGGAGAATATATATTCTACGTTTCAATGTGATATCTGAAGTATTTTCAAAGTTATAGAGTCTATATGGACCAAGTGCGTATTTGTTAACACATAATTTAAGTGAAAAGGGGGCATAATTTCAAAAAAAATGGTAGCAGAGTTATGGGTCATATTGGTAATTATGTAGATTTTGATGGTAAATATAAATTTCAAGTTTAAAGGTGATATCTCAAGTAGTTTCAACGTTATGGACCTAGTGCATATTTTACTCAACCCAAAATTTAAGGGCTTATCACACTCCTCCCAACCACGTTCATCGATAAAAAGAAAATTATTAAAATCTCAATAATGGCATAATGCCGTTTAATGAAACTTTGCACAAATGTATGTTATTAATGTATATTTATTTAGCATATGGTAAGACATGTAAGAAAACTAAAGAAAAAATAGCGAGATCTAAAATGCCCTCAATTTTATTTACGTAAATTCACAAAAAATAAACCACACAAAACATCATTTTAATGCCCACATAAGTAATATGATACTGACAACAATTTATTGTGTCCTCGTGACTTACATATGTAAAATTTACGAGATATAAGTAAAAGTGTGTTTGACCTTCAATTTCCTGGTCGCTTCCTGGTCGCGTAAACGGATGACAAAAGCTGACTTCTCTTTTAGTAGTTGAAAGTTTTTAGAAAAGTAAACAACATGTTCTTGTCGGTAACATTGCACTCACGTGGGAATTTAAAATCATGTTTTGTATCACTTATTTTTTGTGAATTTATGTAAATAGAATTTTAAGGAATTTTTAGGTCTAGCTTTTTTCTTTACATGTACTTTTCTAACGTGTCTTACTGTATGCAAAATAAAGATACATTAGTAACATTCATTTGTGCAAAGTTTCATTGAACGGCATTTTGCCATTATTGAGATTTTGATAAAAAAATTATCGGTGAAAGTGTTTGGGAGGAGTGTGGTAAGCCCTTAAGTGAACAAGCAAATTCGTTGGATTTATATCACCCGTGCAGAGTATGGTGGGTTATTACTAAAACTACAACTTGAAATATAAGGCTTTATTTATATATTTATCATAGTGTAAGCAGTTGCAAACAAGCACGGAAACGAATATTGCTCTACATAAATAAGCAAGGGCCATAACCCTGTGTTGAAGGGTCTGACCCGAACAAGACGTTGATATGCCAATCTCCTAGTGGTATTCATGGTTCCACAAAATTTCGTTGAAATCCATCCAGTAGTTGCAGAGAAATAGCGCAGACGAATACTGCTCTATGTGCATACTGTATAACTTATCATGGGCCATAACTCTGTGTTAAGGGATCTGACCGGAACAAGACGACGCTCTGCGCATCTCCTTTTGGTATTGATGGTTTCAACAAAGTTTCTTTGTATCCAGCAAGCAGCTGCAGAAAAATAGCGCGGAAACGAAAACTGCTCTATAGGCATACTGCTTAACTTATCAAAGGACCATAACTCTGTGTTAAACGGTCTGACCGGAACAAGACATAGGTATGCGCATCTCCTCTTGGTATTGAAGGTTCCCACAACGTTTCGTTGAAATCCATCCAGTAGTTGCGGAAATTCGGATGAACGGACGGACGCCAAAACAATATCCCCTTTCCGATTTCGGCATGAGATAAAAAGGGGCTAAGAGTTGTCATTCTTGTTGTCACCGATGGCATTGTTCATGCAGATGTTATAATCCAAATATTAAGTAAACAGGTCAAGAACGTTTAAAGTTAAAGGAAACATTACGTTTCATGTTAAAGTTGCATTATAATGGGGCATAGCTATGGACACAGATTCCCCCACTCTCAATTGTCGTTGTCAAAAAAGCCAACATTGTTGTATATGTATGTGTCGAAAACTTTCAAGAAAAAAAAGATGAATCGCAGTTCATAATGTTGAATGAGTGCAGTTTGTAATGTAAATCATAGATTTTTGAATACTTCTTACTGAAATACATAAGGGGCATGGACAGAAACAAAACCCCAGGTGCACAACTAAAATTATTGGTCAACATACCTGTAAAAATTCATTACTGTGGCTCCCATTCTTTTTGAGTTACGCCCGACAAAAGATAACATTATAAATGCATTATCCTGAAATAAATAAGGGGTCATAACTCTAGTCATTATGGGTGTGGCCAGAAACACATCCCAGGTGACAACTACACATGATGGTCAACATGCCTGTAAAGTTTCATGACTGTGACTCTTATACTTTGGTGTTATGAGTGACACAAGATAACATGGGGAATGAATTAAATTGAAATGCATAAAGGGCAATAACTCAAGTCTTAGTGGGTGTGGTCGGAAACAAAACCCAAGGTGCAAAACTACACATGATAGTCAACATCCATGTAAAGTTTCATGATTGTCGCTCGCATACGTTTTGCAAGATTACATGATACATGTATTGTACTGAAATACTATCAGGTGTCATAACTCTAGTTTTATGGGTGTGGTCAGAAACAACACCCCAGGTGCACAACTACACGTGATGGTCAACAACGCTGTGATGTTACGTGACTGTGGCTGTTATACTTTTGGATTTACACGAACACAAGTTTCAGATGGGCAGAAGGGCGAACAGACACTGGGCAAACCTATATGCCCCCTACTCTTTAGAGTGAAGAAAAAGTGACAAGATATTCTAGTTGACACAGATGGTATTGTTCATAAAGATGGTATATTCCAAGTATAGACTTAAAAGGACAAATACTTTCAAAGTTATAAGCAACATTAAGTATGATGTTAATGTTTAGGTGACTAACGGACGCAGGGGCCCGAAAGAAGCATCCCTATGCTTCTACCTGCTATCGCAGGTGATACAAAATGCCTGTCGAGACACCTCTGCATAACGAAAAGAAAACGATAACAGTTTGATGTACATTTTTACAGCAGGGAAACCCAAATAGCCATTTTTTATCAAGGGATTGCTCCAGAAAACAGTTTTGTGATGTATGGATGTCTGTATGGATGCACAAGACAACCATTTCCCCTCTGGCTCCAGGGATAAAGATACTGCATTAACGATAGACATAAACAAAATCTTTAATGTTTTTTTTTACTTTTAATTTGTTCACTAAACACATGAATATTATCAATCATCATTAAGCACTTGCTATCATTATTAATCAATGTACATTCTTATACAATATTTTCTTACAAAACTTGTTGTATGTATGGAAACATTAAACAATTCACCTGCCAAATACCTGAAATGGATTGTACCCCAACACTCTATAAAAACAAGAACACAAACCAGTCCCTGGATTCTAGCCTCCCATTGGTCAGTTCTCTTACTGCTCTTCTTTTCAACCAATCCAACTGCTTAACCATTTACTCCAAATATACAACTTTATTGCATAGGTGAACAGTGTAGATCCAGATCAGCCCACATCTGCCATCTTATCTGGATCGACACTGGCTGCACATGTGTTAAAAGGTGTATATACAAAGTAAAGGGTTGTATCCAAGACTGGTCTCCAAGCTCAGTTCAAAATTTTGGGAATTGGGTTTTCATTAATCTGTTCTTCTATTCTTAGATAACTGAGGTTTAAGTGTAAGTGCCAGCCAACTTTGGGCCTTTAATGGTTGCAAATCAAGCTATAAAGCAGGTACAAAGTTTAATTTTACCATTTTTTAAAATAAAATTATTCTTTCCTTATTTTAACCATTTTAGCAAGTGACAGAAAGAACAATTAAAGAACAAAATCCCAAGTGATTAGCGATCACATAAAATAGATATATATATCAACTTTGTTCACCCAAGGAAAAACTGTATTAAAATTGGAACAAACAATAAATCACAAATATATGATATTTGTCAGTGTCTGAAACAACCTTATGTAGGTATCAACATTTTCAGAAAAACATCATATAATATTTCTTTCAAAATTTTGTTGTTTGAAATGATACAGTTATCATTTTATCTATAAACTACTATACACAAGAATGACAAAACTGTTGGATTAGTCAAGATTTTTTAACCCTTTCCTCCATATAGATACATCTTAATTGTGAGGGCGAGCAGTTTAGATCCAGATCAGCCGGCACATCCTTCTGATCTGGATCAAAACTGTTCGCTTTATGATTAATTAGGTTATTTCTGACCAAATGCGACCAGTGCAGATCCTGATCAGACGGCAATGATGTGCCGGCTGATCTGGATCTACACTGGTCGCACACGCATAAAAAAGTGTATTTATGGAGGAAAGGGTTAGGTAAATCACTGTGGCAGCTTAATATGGCAGGGGTGATGTCTACAGACAGATTTATCAATCAATCACTTATGACCAGTAGCAGTCAACATGGACAATAAATGATGGTCAATTTTTTTATTTGCACATTAGCGAGGTAAAAGTAATTTGTTTTTGCTGATTTCTTCTACAAATTACAACGACATGATCATTTCTTTCTGACTAACATGCCAATACTAACGGTCAACCTTAAGTGTTAGAAAAACTGGGTCACAAGTTTGATGCCCTGTTGGTCCTGTCCTGATTACCATAAATGACAAAAAGACTTCTTTTCAGATCCTTGAGGTTGATTATTATTTTTGTCTAAAAAATTTAAGGACAGAAAAATTCTGTTAAAATTTATAAATTTGAAGAGATGATCTAACTGAAAATACTTTAAAATCTAATACTAGTCAAAACACATCTTACTGGTTCATTTATCAGTATTCAAGAAACGATACAGATTTATGAAGCATGGTGTTTTAAAAAATGTTTAACTACATGTACTTAATTAAATCTATTTTGGGGCATCAATACTCCGGAATTCCAGTAAGTCCAGAAATAATATCACCCCTGCTATGGTGATGCCATTCTTCCACAAGAACACAGTCATGGACAATTTCGTAGCTTATTCCAAACAAAAACTGACTGGAGACCAGTTTCAAATCTCAAGCATCTACTTGGCAGAAATTGAAACTTGTCTCTGTTTCCAGTTGTCAGTGTAACAATAGTAAGTCACAAAATTCTTGGAATTCAACTCGAGATATTCAATTCTTGCATCAAAAATGCCCTACAAGATGGACAATTTACTGCAAATTCATCAATATAAATGGGCAAAACGTTTTGTGATTCAATGTAAAAAATGATTTCGGCAGATTCTTATAGCTCAATTGTCGAATTATTGGTTTTTAATTACCAGATTTTTTTCTCATTATGAAGATATCTGAAACTATTTTCAAATACTTAAACAATAATTTATTATTTCCCTTTTTATTATCAAACTAATAAACAAATTCTTGTCAATTAATAAAGTTTCTAACAAAATATGCCTAGCATGTTACAGTTTCAGGAAATGTCAAAAGTGCAATATCAGGTAAACTTTTATTAAAACAAACAAAAAAACTTTGAGTGATGATGTATAAGTTTAACAGTTGATTTACTTAATACTATAATCTTTTTTTACTGTTCTTAATGCAGATTTACATATGAACCAAAAGGTTGTTATCAAGGGCATTAACTTCTTTTCAAAAATTCCAAATTACTTATCCCTTCACTCCATAAATACAACATGTATTCCGTATGCAACCAGAGCATAGGCAGATCTGTCGACACATCTGTCAGATCTGGATCTACACTGATCACTCATGTGATGAAGAAAAGGGCTAAAGTAATAATTATCAAAGTGAGTAAGATTGATGAGAAATAATGGTTCATGGAATGCCTCGATTCAATAATACATTTTATCTCATTTATTGTATGAGCAAATTGTACACGGTCCAATACAAATGCATTTAATAATAGCATACCACTTACCACTACTACAAGCCAAAATGAGACATCAAATTCATGCACTTTTCAAACAAAAAAATTTCTAGTGCTGTGACAAACAATTTGTGCCTGAATTCCATGAAACACCCAATGCTTACTTCTTGCCACATTCTTTTTGTTTTACCCATTTTAACAATTTGTTGTTTTTTTCTCTTATAATTTAGGTTAAAAAATACAACACCACATAAACATTTATATACCTTTAGAAGAAAAAAACAACACGTTTGTGTGTCAATCCTATAAAACACTCGAGAATACAATGATGCAAAATTCAAGATTAAATGCCAGGCAAAAAGGGGCATGTGAATGCATTTTATTCAGAATGTCTGGAATAATTATTCTTGTCAGAAATAAGAAAACAAAATCTTAAATTTCAACTGGTTTCTTTTTTGTATGTACGGATGGGGAGGCACGACATAAGTGCATTTATGCACTTGTCCACGTAGGAACAGCTATACTATTCCTTTATTACATGATAAGCCCTTGACAAACAGTTTAGGACTGGTCTCAAAGAGCAAACCAGGAAAAATGTGCACCCTCCAAACTTGCAATCCGTGCACTCAATTTCAGACTGTTCTGCCAATTTGGACACAGTACAGAACTTGAAAAAAGTAATCTGGAACCATGCATTAACACCCTACTGATATGATACAAATATAACTGTATCTAGGCAAAATGTCTAGGATCTCAATAATTTGTTTTCTTCATCACCGAAGTCAAACCATATTGGGTTGCATGTACAGGTTTAAGACAGAATTTGTTAGCTCAGTACAAAACTCCTTTTAACTCTCAAATGATAACATTTATTAAGAAAATCGGACATTTACTTAATTTGTAAAAATGGAACCCTGTCAACTTTCAAACTTTCAAATGCAGATCTCAAAGCCCCTTTCTGCCAATGGTTAACACTATGACAATAACAAACCTCATCATTCACATCCCAAAAAATTGGGACAAATCTTATACAACAATCTATGCTTCCTTTTGAGACTTTTTTGTTACATTTTACTTATACCCTTATTGTTACATTTCCAATGTTCATAAACAGCTTTTGATAAAGAAAATTTGACAGGTGTATTAAAAGGTCTTGCCAACACATGGAAGATTGCAAAATCCAAACTAGTTACACAATATGCATGGTTAAACCTACAGAGGTCAACACAGACAGATCACAACAATTTAAAAACTCTATAGTTATCAAAGCCATGTTGTTTTTTTTACTAAGAATTTCAGGTAATATTAATATTCATTGGGTAAATTCCAAAACATTTAATATATAGTGAACCAAAGCAAAGGACAGGAATTTCAAAAACTCTCATAATTTAATTAACACCAACAATATGTTCTAGTAGAAGTACTAGTAGTAGTAGTGTTTAAATTGTGTGGTCCTTACATTATTTTGAGGAATACAGGTTTACCCCAATCTCCAAGAAAACAGACCATTGTTAAACAAAAGAATTGTTCATTATAATACACATTTATTCACAACAATAAGAAGCACTAGCTCTAAATTTTGTGAGGCTTAACATCAGGGCCCGTATCATTAAACTTTGCCTGGATACCTGTCTCAAATCTCAATCATCTGGTTGACTGAAAAGGAGATTAGTCTCCATTTGAGCCAATCAAATGCTCGAGATTTGAGACTGGTCTCCAGTTCAAGTTTTATGAACTTGTGCCAAAACCAAGTTAAAGGTAGAAATATTAGAATTGGAATGCAGTCAGTGCTGTACTTGCAAAGAAATAGAGAATTTCATGCATTCTGGTGTTTGTAAAAGTAACTTGCAATAATATTTATACATGCATTCCTAATGACTGATGGACTATTCGTTATTTCACCTGGTTACTATTTTCAGGTAAATCAGTCATTTTGTTACAAGAAAATAGAAATTAGGGATAATGCTTGAAGCATCCTCCAAATTGCTAATAAATAAAAGTACTTAATTTAACAGAAACTGTGAAAACAAGTGATTCCCTCAATTCAACAATTACATCCAACTCTACTTACAACGCAATGGACAAATTAGAAGTTGTCCAAATTTGTACAATCTGAAATATTATTTTGCTCTATTCAAGTTGTTTCTTGGCCTAGTGAAAAAAGTCTTCAGTGTGGCATTTTTCTAGCACTTATTTATGTTTATCATAATCAGTAATCTACAGTAACAGTATACAACAATTTGAGGTAAATAACCACCAGGTAAATATTGATTAGACAACTATGATAAAGAACAGAGTTTAACCCTTTACACCATATACATGGGTTTCATCACATATGCAACCAGTGTTGATCCAGATCAGACGCCACATCTATGCAATCAGATCTAGATCTAAACTGTTCACTTCGTAACGAGTTTAACCCTTTCCTCCATATATACATTTGCAGTGTTGATCCAGATCATCCGGAATATCTGTGCCGTCAGATCAGGATCTACTTTGGTCGCATTTAGTCAGAAATAACCTCATAAAGCGAACAGTACAGATATTGATCAGACGGCACAGATGTGCCGGCTGATCTGGATCTACACTGTTCGCCCATGCCACAAAGGCATGTATATGGAGAAAAGGGTTAAGCAAACAGTGAAGACCTCAGTCAGCATGGATGTGCCGGTTGATCTGGATCTACACTGTTCACCCATGGAATAACAGTCATATCTCAAATGGAAAAGGGTCAAGAAAAAGTCAAATCTTTGTTAATTACAACTACATTCTTCAACTCAACAAAAATAGAAGCTACATTTAGCAAAATCATTATGCACCAATTAACAAGTAGACTGGACTGTCCAATGTTCCATACATTCCAGTTTGCAGTTCTGTATGACCAGTTAGGTAGACAGGTAGACAAGTGTCCAACAGTGGGAGTCAAACTTCAGGGATGGATTTCCAAGATGATACACTGGAGGTAAATTTTATCTCGGTAATTCAAGTTCACAATCTTTAGAAAAGAATTTTTTCATAGAAATTACACTGAAGCAAAAAAATGCCGAATGTTTCATCATTTAATAACAGTTGTCAATATAGTCTCAAAAGACCAACTCCCATTGCAAAAGTAAGTTAACAAATTTATGAAGCTATAATAATCATTATTACTGTTTTTAGCACATTTATGCGTACTTAAACATTTCAATTTCATCTCTTTTTCCCGGGCTTGTGTTGCACAGGTAAAGTGTGCGAGTCTCTTCTATGTAGCCCAGTGTTTTCGGCACATCACACCCATCTTTCTTCCCAAGAACTCTCTTGCATTCCGATGTCAGAAGGAACATACTGTCCTTGCTGCAGACCAAGACGGATCCATCCTTGCAGACCACCAAATCTTCTGGCCAGGACATTTTAGGGTCCTTGTATTGGTGAAGCACTGTCCCATCAAAAGTTAGCTTGGTTACAGAATTACCATCTCGATCCGACACACAGAAGAAATCACCCTGGATGTCTGCAGCAACATGTAGTGGGAAAGCGAACAGATTCCCACCTACACTGTCCGTGAGAATCAGTTTCAGTACAGCGCCCTCCATATTAAGAATCTCGACTTTTGGAACGTCCGTATACGAGACAATGAATCGATCTTTGCTATAGGCAATTCCAAAGCATTTTCCATCCACATCAATACCTCCACCGAGAGTTAACCCAGTCTTTGTAATGGAGACAAACTGGATCTTTTGCTCCTCTGGTACAGTGACGGCCAATTTATCTTTGGAAACTGTAGTGATATCCCACGGTCCATTACTCATGATCACCTCCCAGGATTTTTTCCCCGTCTTGATATCTACAAGCTTAATCGACTTGCTGTTGAAGCATGACAAAGCTAACATCTCTGTGCCCACCTCAGCCAGTCCACTTATCCATGCCGTTTTTGCATCAGAAGCTGACTTGACATTGATTTTTCCAACTCTCTTTGGTTTGGTTGTCGTCATCGACTTCTGTGTAGGAGTTGGCTTGCTCTTATCCATTATCTGATTAATCTTCTCTATCTTCTGATTCTTTTCAACGAGTGTGCCGAGCGGTCTTTGCGGTATGATAGCATTGTTGATATTCTGGCTAGGCTTGAACTTGTACAGCTTGGGTCGGCTCCTGGCTTCAGCATTATCAACATCAAGCTCCAGCTGCTTGAGACGAGAACCAACAAGCTTGGTTTGTACAAACAGGTCACCAGCTTGCTTAGTGGGCCCTGTCAATTTTGTACGTGCCTCTTCCAATCTCTGCTTCATGGTTCGGAATTCATCCTCTAGCCTCTTCATAACCTCTACACTCTTCTGCTTCCTTTTGTCACATTCATCCAGAAGCATTTTCTCCATCTTGTCCAACTTAGCATCCACATCTTTCCGGAAAGCCTTTATCTCGTTTACAGCTGTGGTATGGACTAAATCGGCTTCTTTCGAATTCTTCTCCAAGATCTGCTTCACAGATGATACCTTGGTATCCAGAGTCTGGATCCGCTTGTCAATTGCGTGACATTCAGCTTCGCTAGTGAAGTTCTCTGCGATATCAGGGACATACTCAACTTTACAGGTTTTATGACCAATCAGCATGCATTTTCCGCAGCCCACTTTATCATGCTCCTTGCAGAAGAAATTGACAGCTTCAGACTTGTGCTTCTTGCAGACCTCTGTGCAGCCAGGTTTGTTCGACTGTGGCAGGCGAACTTTCATCATACTTGCTCTATCGATGAGGACATGCTTCTGAGTATTTACCGACTTGCGATGGTTGCGGAGACAATTTCCACAAAGGTACTCGGAGCAATCCTGACAGAAGCCTTCAGCATCAGTCCTGTTCCCTTGAACGTAGCAGGGATTACAAGTCAGCTCTTGATCTTCAGACGATGCTCTTGACGATGACCTTCCAGGCTGAAGATGTCCAGCGGAAAGATGTCCCTTTGAACCATTGCTCTTAGCAACAGTAGGCTTTCCAATGTACGGGGCCGTCTGGTGAGGTTTTTGAGGAGCTGGAACAACTTTTCCAGACTGGGGTCTTGTTGTGGCAGATGGAGGTCTCCCGGCAGTTGCAGCTGTTGGTGCTGAACCGGTCTTGCCAAGTGCAGCCACAGGCTTCTTTTTCTTTGGTCTCTTAATTGGCACTTCCGTGGGAACTGAAGGGGATGACTCTGGAGGTACAGATTCTGGATGCAGAGCAAAAGCTTCACTGGCCAAAGTAGGGTAAGGTTCCTCTTCAGGTTCATCCAAAGATGGTGGCAGGGCTTCTAACACCTCCGGATCTAATTCAGGCGTTTCCTTAGCTTCCTGCTGCTCCTCAGGTGTCACAGTTGCCTCGGGGGTTGTCTCCATTGTAACTGCTTGTTGTTCAACTTCCATGTTGCCCTCTGAAAAAGTAACAAAGAAATGTATAAACAAAAGTGTGAAGCTGATCTGGCTGCAGAACTCGATAGGTAAGTGTGGGACTATTATAAAACCTAAGGGTCAAAATCTGTGGCTAATGCCACTAAACTGCATACATGCCAGGTATTGAAAAGTAATCAAGTGAGACTGGTGACATTTTTAAGTGAGATTTGAATAAAAATAAGTGAGATTTTCTAAAGCATGTCTAAACATGGTATATTTTAAATCTTCTTATATGGGTGACTTCAAAAAAAATGAAGACAAACATGAAATTTTTGTTGAAATTTAGATGAAGTATTTTATTATAGGTTTACTTGTTTTCTCACAAGGAACATATTCAAGTTTCAGAATCTGCCAGCGTTTAAGGAGAAAGCACTTTAGAACTGGATATAATTTTAACATCTAATTTGAACTTAGCACTTTTTTTAAAAGAACAGGTATAATTTTCAAACAGCACTAAAGTATTTAAAAGTATTAAAACAATTCCATTTAGTTGATAATATCAACAACTGAATATATAAAACATAATTATTTTACAAGCATGAAACTTGTCACATTTCAGAAAAATATTGAATTTTTCAAAAATTTATGTGTATTTCCTTAGGAAATACTGAATTTCACCTCAAAAAGTTTCTGTGGATGTCAATAATTCAATAATAAAATGTTGAACACTCGTTGTTTAATCAAATTTAGACAATATGCGTTTCACATGCCAATTTTCGGTCCGAACTTATGTCTTTGACAACTTTTTAGACCAATAAAAGTGTTGTACATTTTGTGGAATTTGTTACACTTGTGACAAAATAAAATAATGCCTATTTCAACTACCACAGGATAATTAAAACTAAATTATGTTGTACAAATCATAATATCCATATCAGGAAAGATTAATTTCTAAGAATTAAACAATACAGCATCATGAATTATAATAAAATCATGAATATTTGAACAAATGTTAACTTTACATTTACATGTAACAAAAATAAATATTTAATGGGAAAACATATCTTTATTCAACATAATAATATAACTTTGGCAATTTTTATTATTGCTGAAGTGAAAACATTATAAAAAAGCAGTTTGTATTAAAAACAAGAAGCTGTGTTCGGAAAACACATATGCCCCCGGTAGCGAAGTCTGTAACGATACAAATTTTAAATGATAGCACAGTGTTAAAACTGCAAGTAAAATCACAAGTTAGTTCTAGATAATGAAAATAACCGTCTGGTGCCAGAACCCGTACATGAAAAGAATTTATCATAACAAGAGCCAGTCGGAAACGACTGCACGCTCGACTATTCGAAGTCAGACATATTTAAGCACATTTAAAACTGGGCTTCATTTAAACTGGGGAGTGATTCAGGAGTTTATGACACCCAACACACACACATGAACAAAAGTTTCTTAATCCAAGTTAGGAAATCAATAAATTACAGTTACTTTATTATTGTAGTTTTTTTTAGAGGGTTTACACAACCCAGTCAAAACACCCCTGATCCCACACCCATCAACCCACTATCCCTGCCAACCTATAGTGATGTGGTGGGGTGTGGTGTAGTATAGTAAGGTATGGTATGCTGGTTGCTGTTGTTGGTGGTGTGGGTGTTGTTGCTGTTGTTGGTGTTGTTGATGCTATTGTTGTTGGTTGTTGGTGTTGTTGATGCTATTGTTGTTGTTGGTGGTGTTGTTGACGGTGTTGTTGGTGGTGTTGTTGACGGAGTTGTTGGTGGTGTTGTTGACGGTGTTGTTGGTGGTGTTGATGACGGTGTTGTTGACGGTATTATTGTTGGTGGTGTGGTGGGGTGGTGGTGGTGTGAGATGGGGTGGTGTGGTGGGGGTGGTGGTGATGGTGTGGGGGTGGTGGTGGTGTGGTGGTGGTGGTGGTGGTGTGTGGTGTGGTGTGGTTTGGTTTGGTTTGGTGTGGTGTGGTGTCGTATAGTATAGTATAGTATAGTATAGTATAGTATAGTATAGTATAGTATAGTATAGTATAGTAACCACTCGACACTTTCACCAAAGAATGTTAAGTACATCTGTTTTAAACCACCTTAGAAAAACACTAACATTAAAACTTTAACCATAATTTCTAAGTCTTAATTCTAATTTCTAAGCGAAAAAGGGCAAAAATCAAATAAAACAAGTTAACCATTTATATCCAAGTATAAAATGAGGAGATAATCCCAGAAAAAAGGTAGCCAGACTTACGTAACTTGTAAGGGTCATCATCTGTGCACTGTTAAGTATGTGTGTAAACTTTAATGCCAGATCTCTTTGTGGATATTGCGAAATATCCAACATGCCGAAATAAGTTAACCATTTTCTAAGTACAAAAAGGGGAGATAACACCAGAAATAGGGTACCCAGAGTTATGTAACTTGTCAGTGTCATGACCTGTGAACTGTTAAGTAAGTGTGTAAACTTTCATGCTAATGCTGTTTGTAGAAATTGAGAAAATCCGAACTTGCCGAAAAATGTTAATCATTTATCTCTAAGTACAAATTGGGGAGAAAACCCCGAATTAAGATAGTCAGAGTTATGTAACTTGTTAAGAGTCATACCCTGTGCACTGTATATTAAGTTTGTAAACTTTCATGCTAATGATCTTTGTAGAAATGGAAAAATATCCAACTTGCCGAAACAGGTTAACCATTTTTCTAAGTACAAAAAGGGGAGATAACACCAGAAATAAGGTACCCAGAGTTATGTAACTTGTAAGGGTCATGACCTGTAAACTTTCATGCCAATGCTCTTTGTAGAAATTCAGAAATATCCAACTTGCCGAAAAATGTTAACCATTTATCTCTAAGTACAAATTGGGGAGAAAACCCCGAATTAAGATAGCCAGAATTATGTAACTTGTTAAGAGTCATACCCTGTGCACTGTATACAGTGGAGATCCAATATAACGCGGTCTGTGGGGTCCATCCCATCAAATCGCGTTATTATCGGATTCGCGATATTCGCGGGACATAGAAATTAGGCTATGCTAGGTCCATACATGTATTACACGTATCATTTTATCGTTATTTGAAATAAAATCCTTTGTTTCCATATTGTTTTGTTTTATCGAACAGGTGCTATAAAATTATTACTTTGTGAAATTAACTCACAAAAGTTTATTCTGCAAGCGTTTGTCATATGCGGAACTCATGTATTTGTTTGACCTGAACACTGTTTTGAAGGAAAACAATACGCGTGAAAACTTTGAACTAAAGTTTATATAAGAACATGGTAAAGCTACTCAAAATGTCAACAGGTTCTCAACACATGTCAAATGTAGGCATGAGCTTCTCAAATTAGAAGCCAAATTAACAACATCAGACACCTTTGTCATTTTATTTGCAGTAGGTGCGAAAAACAACCATTCAGTAACCATTTCGCGTACGTGATTAGGTGCCCCAGTGTTTGTACAACAATTTATTACTTAACAATTTTATGACAGTTTGATATATTTAAATAAACGTAGGAAACAATCAACAGATCATAAAGGAACATTTCACAATTTTTTCAATGATTTTCAATACGTTAATGAACGAGCGTCATTGTCTTTATCGATTAACGCGGTATTTACGTTGTTACTTCCCTTTTTTCCCTTTCCAAATATACAAAAATGGCCGTTGATAGAATTTTACTATCTTTTATGAATAAAAAACGGGGTCCAAGGGTCGGCCGCGTTATATTGGATTTCGCAATATAGCGGAGCTCCACTGTAGTAAGTTTGTAAACTTTCATGCTAATGATCTTTGTAGAAATGGAAAAATATCCAACTTGCCGAAACAGGTTAACCATTTTTTTAAGTACAAAAAGGGGAGATAACACCAGAAATAAGGTACCCAGAGTTATGTAACTTGTCAGGGTCATGACCTGTGAACTGTTAAGTAAGTGTGTAAACTTTCATGCCAATGCTCTTTGTAGAAATTGAGAAATATCCAACTTGCCGAAAAATGTTAACCGGACGGACGGACGGACGTACGGACGGAAGTCCTAACAAATCGGTACTTAAGTGGCTATCCTTTTGTTCTCCCCATTGTTCTTTTTAGCCACATAAACCGAAATAGCCACATAAACCCATTACGGAATGAATGACATCAAAGAAAATGTACAGTTACCTATTGTCCCTACAGCCACCTAACTACCAATTTATCCGGTCGGACGGACGGACGGACAGACGGTTCAATCACTAGATGCCGGGGGCATAAAAAATGTTCTGAGTTTAATTCTGTTGTCAGTTTAGGAGTGTAACTAAAATGTTACACTTGTGACGAAAAGGGATAAATGGCAATTTCATTGACCATATTACATCAATGTTAATTGACTTTGTTGTCCAAATGATACTTTTATGTAGTGAAAGATAGATTTGTTATAATCAATGTTACAGCATCTTATAACTAATAAAAACGTGAAAACTTTTAACAAATTTTAATATCAATATTGATCTAAATCAAAACTAAAGTCAGTACAATCATTACTGAATATAGTATCTATGTAAAATATATATTACAATTTTGATGGCTTTCAATATTGTTCAATTGTGCAATGATATTCATTAAGGGTTAGTAGCATTTCTGTATTAAATTTTGTTCTTACATTTCTTAAAAATGTTGGTTATATGTTTCACTTGTGACATTTAACAAAAAATACCGGTATTTAACTGATACAACTTAATTAAATCTATGTGTCTTCATTGTTTAAAACAACTATTACTTAAGCTTTTG
>JAZAYU010000234.1:267259-353274 GCA_038501625.1 Corbicula japonica | reverse complement strand
CAGTACATAAAAAACTTAGTTTTGTGATCTTGGGCCCTAGATATGTAGGTTGATTTGAATCTACATTGGTCAAAAATGGGATAGCCGTATCCATGAAATAAAAACCTGTGAGAATTATGAACTTGTTGTGTGGCGAGTATAGAGTTACAACAGGTTTGCACTCAGCCCAGTAATATTACATATTTCCTGAACAGAGTTGAATACACCGAGAAGTCCAAGAGTCTTTCAGAGCATTTACGAGAGCTGAAGAGTGAGATAGAGGTATTGAAGAAAGAAGACACGGATAGCATCCTCGACAGGTTACATGAGGAGAGTGTGTTACGGGGGGAGAACAAATACTCTACGCTTAGACAGGTTAGTATATATTCCAATATAAGAGAAGTAAGGACTCAACATTTAGACGGGCTTGTATGATTGCTCTGCACTAATACTGGTAAATATTTAAAAAAAAAACTTAATGTAAATAGTCCAGTCTTAGAAGGTAAAGTACCGGACAGCCAGTCAGATAGTTATTATTATTTACCACTTGGACAGTTAGTTTAGTCCTTACCTCTTAGGAATGTGAGTAAAAGTACTTAATATTAGAACAGGTGAGTTTAACCCTTAACTCCATAAATAAGGCTCTTATCGCATGGGCCAACAATGTACATTCAGATCAGCCGGCACATCTGTGAGCTGTGATCAGAAACTACACTGTTAGCCTTTAGATCCATGAGGTTATTTCTGACCAAGAAGTGAACAGTGCGGATCAATATCAGATGGCATTGAAGTACTGCTTGATTTTGATCTGCAATGTTCACCCATGTGTTCATGTGATAAAAGTTGTATATATGGAGTTAAGGGGTTAAGTATGTGTGATTTGCCTTGACAAAATGGGCTTACAGCCTATCCATCCAGTGTAGAACCAGATAAGCACCCATGCATTCTGATGAAGGTATACACTGTTTGCCATTCAGTCAGAAAGGCATTCATAAGGCTAAAGTTTTCATATTACAAAAAGCAACATACTGAGAGGAACCAGCCTACAGTCATGTAGCTGAACATTGTACTGTTTTGTTTCAGGCTTCAGCAAATACTACGCAGTCCAGAGTTACCATGTTTGAACAGTTGTGATATAAGGTGTACCCAAGGTGAGGGATATTCCAGGATACACAAGTTTGACAGAAGAAAGTATTATACAGCACCTAGGCTCACCTACTTACACAATGCCTGCGGCCAGTAAATGTTATATGGGGCTTTCAGTATATGAGGCTAGTCTGTAGTATCGCGTCACAAGTCCCTGTGTAAAACATGTTACATTCTGCTTAAAGTACTTGTTGAAAATGTGATATGTTGGGTTCAAGTGTCTTTGTAAGACCTTTTCTTTTGGCAGAGAGTATCTGCAAAAGTTGTTGACTTAAAATGCTCATGGAAGATAACGAGATATTGAGCCGACCTACCTGTGCAAGATCTGTGTGTAACAGTCCGCATACAGTCCCTTTGGGAAGTTATGTAACATTAGATTGAAAGATGTGTGCTTAAAGTACATATAGACGATGTGTCTTTAAAGTTCCTGTGAAAGATGTGTTACATTGAACATAAAATAACCACTGAAGTTGTGTTACTCTGGGCCGAAAGACGTGTGCCTGAAGTACATTTTGGAGAATGTTGTATAAAATACCTTTGAAAGGTTTGCTACATTTAGCATAAAATAACAGCTGAAGTTGTATTACATTGGGAATAAAGCACCTGCAGAAGATGTGTTACATTGGGTGTAGATGTGTTAAATTGGTCTGTACATTTTAAGAATGTAACAATGAGATATCAGTGCCTTTGGCATATTATGTTACATTGAGCTTACAGTGGCAGAAAATGAGATGAAAAACAATTATCACAGCCAAATATTTGAGTACTGCTAACAATGTCTCTTTGTTTCAGCATGGTTTTAAGTGATACTTGCCTTTTTTGAATACCTGGCTTCAAGGTTATGGAAACCAGTCTAAAATCCCACGTTTTCCATTAGTCATTTCTAAGACAGTGCTGAAATTCAACAAGTGAGAGATTTGAAACTGGTCTCCATTCTCAGTTTTATGACCTTTGATGATGATAATTGAAACAGTCACTGACATTATGACATTTTACCATACATACATTTAACCCTTAATTACATGTGATATAGCTTACATCCCATGGGCTACAATAATAGATCAGCTACCACACCTATGCCATCTGATCATTATCTGCACTGTTTGCTTTTAGATTCACTTGTTTATATCTGACCAAGAAGCAAATTAATGAAGATCAAGATCAGACTACACAGATGAGCGAGGTTATCTGAAAAACTAGTCGTGGCCCATGTGAAAAAAGGTGTATCCATCGAGTAAAGGTTGTGTAATTCCATGTATTGCAACCAATTTCTATGCAAGATCATTTCCGGTTGTATATGTTGAGCAGTGCTCTTTTTATTACTGTTAAAAATTTTAATGTTTGTATTTTTAAATTTACAATTTTAATCAAACAGTTATCTGTTAACAGAGATAACATTTTAGTGAAAGTAAAAGATTTGGTTGTTTTAATTCTCCGTGGCTCATATTATTTATATTTCCCAATCTCAGCCATTTATTTTACCAGAAATCAGCTGTTGTGTAAGCTTCATGTTTAGTCAATTTGGTTTATTAGTTAATTTTAAGTTTTAAAAATAAAAATATACCCGGTACCCGTACAGCTTAACCACTTAACCTTTACTTCATATATACAACTTTTACGCACATGCTAATAGTGTAGATGAAGTTATCAGCTGAAACATCCCTGCTGTCTGATCAGTATTGACACTGTGCGCTTTTTTGTCAGAAATGACTAATCGAATCAAAAGTAAGCAATGTAGATCCTGACCAGAAGACACAGATGTGTCAGCTGATTTGGATTTACACTGTATGGCGATGTCATAAAAGTCATAATTATGGAGTAAAAGGTTATCACAAACATTCAGTATGTGTTATAAATTTGATCATTCATTGTAATAATATTGGTGAAAACTGTAACAGTCTATCATCTTGTTCCTTCCTTAAGATGGAATTAAAAATGAAATTATACACAAGCATTGAAGGTGTTTAAATTTTGATGAAATTGCAATTGCCAAGATGCTGATATTCATTCAAGGATTCATGAAACATCAAGGACTTGACCACATAACATCCTCAGCTTAAACAAGAATCAGTTTATATGCATTTTCTGTGCAAATTATCAATTAAATATAGCAAACATTTTATGAATTCATCATGTCAGATGTAATTTTTACATCAAGAAAGGTACCAAACACCATAGTCCAGTTTTAACCTATTCTTCTAGACTTTCATGGTAAAAAGTCATACATTTATCATTCAAAATTCTTTTACATAGACTGAAGTCAAGGTTATATTATTCTTTTACATAGCTTGACATAAAGATCATAACATTCTCTTACATAGCTTGAGGTTAAGGTCATAACATCCATTGTCATTAGCTAGGTAACAACATTCATTTACATAGTGTTAAGTCAGTCACAATATTAATTAACCTAGCTTGTGGTCAAGGTCACGTTCAATTGAAAAAGGTCAAGGTCATGAGGTCATTGTCATGAGGTCAAGGTTAGTATTGAATTCTGTAAAGCAGCTGTGATTCTGCATTGTAATGTTGTCATTTTTCCATTTTTGCATTACAATTCATTTGTCAACATCAAAATTTGAGGATTTGTTTCTTACTGTTTAAGTACACTGCGATTTTCCTATGAAAGAAATGTGATTTTAAGTGTGGAATTTTAAAATCACAAAAATATATTTTGTGAATGTTAGCTTGGCTCTACCTAGGTACCATTCACAGTCATTGTCTCTCATTAGATTTACCTGATAACTCAAGCACTTGTAAGGATATTTTTCCAGCATTGAAGAAATATAGTACATGAAAGTTAAAATAGAAATTAGTTATAATGAAATGATGTATATAAAGTATGTTTTATAGATCTGCTTTTGAATATGTGCAATATTTATCTGATGAAGTAAGTTCTTGCGATAAAGTTACAAATGAGCCTTGACAATCATAATAGATCTGACAGAGAAGTCTCTGGGTCATTTCCAAATTTTGTAAATGCCATAATTTGTAACTCCTTGGGATATGCCTTATATCTTGTATGCCATGTGCAACCAGTATAGATCCAAATTAAGCTGCACAGTTTTACTTTCTAATCAGGATCTACACTGTTTGCTTATTAGTCAGAAAGAAAAAATAAAAATGACTAGTGTACATCAAGATCAGACTTAAAAGATGTGAAAGACAATATGGATCGACACTGATTGCACATGTGACATCAGCTATATCCCATTTTATTTTGTTGTTTCTTTTTGTTTTAATTAAGTATTTCTAAAGATATTAAATCCTTATTTTGGAAATTATGTTGTTAACAATTAAAAAATGTAGAAGGGGTTTCTTTTTTACTGGGACCACATTTTCAACCACTATAGACTATAGACTCCGTCACATTGACTAATCCATGCAGTCTGCATAGGATCTACATTGTTTTCCATTCAGGTGTAAAATCCTTTATTAACCCCTCTTGTGTCAACATTTTTGAGAAATAATGAAAACTTAAAATGTTGGAAGTAACTGCCATTTCTGAATGTTTGAAGGGTTCTTTATAGTAAGTATTTCTATTACTTAAAAAACAAAACAAATAAACTGCAAATGTCCAAATGTTTATAAGGGCATTTATATTGATAATGAAGCTAAAATAATCAGAGGCATTAAAGGGATTCTTGTTATGTGTGAAGTGGATTCTTAGACTTCCAAAGGGTAATTTGTGATAAATTGTTGTATATACATGTAGTTCTTAGAGTCTTTTTTTAAAATATGTTTAGTATATAATTCACCTCAAGCTCATGTTTGTACTAAGTTCATTATTATTTTTTCAGTAAAGTGAAGTATTATATTTTAAATGCTACCAATCCAATTATGTCGAAAGATGTTGAAACTGGTCCATAGATTTAGGTGTTCTGTGTATCTTAAGAAGACATTTGTTTAACCGTTCCCTCCATAGACACACCTTTATTGCATGGGCGAACAGTTTAGATCCAGATCAGCTGGCACATCCGTGCCATCTGATCAGGATCTAAACTGTTTGCTTTTTGATTCATTAGGTTATTTCTTACCAAAATGTGACCAGTGCAGATCCTGATCAGAAAGCACGGATGTGCCGGCTGATCTGGAGCTACACTGCTTGCACATGAATAAAAATGCATATATATGGAGGAAAGGGTTAAAATGCAGTTACAGCTTCTTTGGAAAATTGACTTACAAGTAAGTTTTTCCCATTATGTCATGTTATATAACCTTAAATTAACTTCATTTTTTAAGAATAAAAAAACTTTAAGAAGCCGTACAACAGTTTTTTAAAGTTTTATCAAAACTAAAATAAGTGCAGTTTTGGTCTTGATGAAACTTGAAATTTGCAATTTATAAGAGTTTGTAAGCTAATTGTACCATTAAATTAATTGATTTTGTTTTGTATTTTTAAAAATGTGGTATGACTGCAAACGGAACACTGAACATATAAAAATAACCCTGAAAAATTGTGAATTCAAACAGAATACCCACTAGAGTTGCATTATATATTAAATGTCCACTAAAAAATGCATCTGATGATGTCTCCTTACGCTTGTTTTAAACACAAACAATGATAATTTTGTACGTTGAAGTTCAATTTTTGTTGTGGAAAGAACATGTAAAAAGACTTCATATCAGAAGACCCAAAAACCCTTTTTTCTAACTTGGTTGTGTATTTTTATGATAAAAAAATCATTTGTTCAGGTAATATTTGCCAATTAAAATGGAAAAAAGTGTGGAAAGTGCCTTTAATTTTGAAACACCTTCGTAAATATGCTCTACATGCAGATGGTTTTCTTGTTCTTGTCCATCTTGTCCAATGAACATCTATTTTATCTGACAAGCTAATTTTAGTTGTTCCATTTATATTACAAAATAATTACTGTAATAGACTATTAGAGATTTTTAACTTTTTACTGGTTAAGTAGACTTTCTATTTGAGCACCGTATTATTGCAAAGTTTCTTCCCTTTTATCATTGAACAATTCTATGTTAATGGAAATGTTTACAAAATATGAAACTTTTCTGCAATTAATGCTCTGTAATTCAATATAACTACACTGAATAAAAGACACTGCTGTAATATAAAAAACAACCTGGTAGTTATTAATTTATTAATATGATATGCATGTGCGTGTTATATAAACATGTTTGATCATTTTCTTGGGGAAACGATACTTAAGAAATGATACTCTATCCCATATAAGGCATCATCATAATTTTCAAATCAATCTCGTTGTCAAGTAATTATCTGTTGCCAGGCATAAACTTTTTTTGCTCTTTAAAAAAAAAACAGTCTGAAACTAAATTGCAAAAAGACACAAGATCTCAGCTGCAATAAATTATTCAAAATAAAAATGTAAACAGGAATGTCTGGTTTTTATCTGGAAAATTGTTCTCCATTAATTATGTTTTTTGTGGAAAGTTCATGTAGTTTTCAGGAATGTCATTGAGAAATCTAGACTGTGGTATCATTATATTTTGAGGTGGTTTCGTTTTCGCTTATTTCACGCTACGTTTAGTGTGCGAAATCAAACCCTAGCGAAATAAAACCATCGAATATCTAGTCTGAATTGTAAAATAATATAAGTGCGCGAATTTAATTCCTCGCAAAAATGACAATTATGTCATTTGCGCAAACTTTGATCCCTGCAAAATTAAATGATACAACAGTAAGCCATGTATTTAAATGCTGTGGTTGACGACCAGTCTAGGGTCTCAGCAATTTGATTGAAATTGGGCACAGTCTCTGGAGTGACCAATGGAAAGCTTTAGATCTAGGACTGGTTCCTCTCCCACTCTGATAACCTTAAGACTTAGGTACTGAAAGGTGTTTTTCTCTGAACTTGCTGTAATAGACTGGACTGTTTTAGAATTTGGATCATTCCATTCTTAGTTTACTGAGATGTATTGCAGGATTTTATTTTATTTTATTTATTGAATAATGTTCAATGTAGAAACCGATGTAGCCACAAGGATTGACTAAAGTTGATCTGGATCAACTCTGCAATTTATTTTTGAAAGTAATGTTAACAATACCTCACACAGAACTTGCATTTGTTACTTATGAGGGTCTACACTATTCAATATTTACTAAAATATTTCCACAAGATAATATTTACCCCATCCCTTTTAATCAATGTTGAAATTATCTCAAATCAAAGAGAGACAAGTCTAGTATACAAAAACAGGTGTCGAAGTGTAAAATAAATAATGGCTTAGTGAAATTTAGTGGTGTGTGGTTGACCCTTGTACTAAATATAAATATAAATATTTTATTTTCTATTAAGTTGCCTTATCCTTGTGTTCAGACTAACTATAATATCATGTGACAATAATGTAATATGTTGTTACAAGGAAATCAAAACAATTTACATTAGGGCTTTTAAATGATATCTTGTATTACTGTCTTGTCTTATATATGATACCACCATTTTTTGTAAGAAGATACTTATTTTTGTCTTAAAATTTCCTGTTTTTCATGCATTTTTGTTGGTTTTTATATAGCAAATATATATAAATAACTCTGTCATAACAATACTTTATTTGAATAATCAAACCTTAAGTTCAGTCTAGCTTCACTGCAAACTTTTTGC
Source organism: Corbicula japonica (assembly GCA_038501625.1). Classification (NCBI taxonomy): domain Eukaryota; kingdom Metazoa; phylum Mollusca; class Bivalvia; order Venerida; family Cyrenidae; genus Corbicula; species Corbicula japonica. Next base: position 345,565 of record JAZAYU010000234.1, on the reverse strand, counting down.
TTTACAAAGAGTTGTTGTTAGTAATGTTTACATTTTGAGCTTAGGTTTACCATCTGTCACCTTTATGATTGATATAATTACCGATTATAACAATGTTTTATGCACATTTTTTACTTACAAAGTAGACCAAATCTGAGATAATTTATATGTGAACATTTCCTTGTGGATTAGTAAACAAGTTTGATACTATGTCATTGATGAGGTGTGACAGCATAGTTTACATATTACATAGCTCTTTGTGCCATAAATACACCTTGTAGCACATGGAAAACCAGTTGAGATCCAATTAATGCTGTCAGATCTGGATCTACATTGTTTGTTTTTATTTTGGTCTGAAATAACCTAATAAATCTAAATGTGAATAGTGTTGGTCCTGATCAGACAACATGAATGTGCCAGTTGATTTGGATCTGCACTATTGGCTCATGTGACAAATGGCCTGTGGAGTAAAGGGTTGAATTAGGTGGGTGACCTAACCTGTTATGTACTAGCCCTGTTTACATACAGTATTACTGTTGTTTTGCAATAATGTGATATATTCTATTTGGGACACCTCACAGGAAAAGGGTGTGTTGAAAGCAGACATCAATTTTTGACATTTTGTCAAAACTAAAATTATATTATCAAAATATGTATCAATACCACCTATTTGTTATAAAGAAATGATAGTGATTGTAAACTCTTTCCAAATAAAAGTAACTACTAAAAGTAAAAAAATATCTCCAAAAGCACCTTTTCCCATGGCGTCATGCTTTCAGTCCTACAAATGATCCTTTGCAAATGCACTTTATGTATTTTCAGTGACTTGTTTTTGTAAAGAAATATTCGTATGTATAATATACTTATGGACAAAGTGTTGTCTGGTATGATTTTCCATAATATATTTTAAATGCGTGAAATCTAAAAATGCCTTTTTTCAATACAACACTGCTGTCATAAAGTCATAAATTTAGTATCAATGGAAAGAGGGCATTCAATGAAAAAAATAATTTTGTGATTTGAACCAGTACGGCCGATAATGTGTTGAAAACTGGCATGCAAAAAGTTCCAATCTTCCCAACGGACAAGACTTTTGTCCATTAGCATACAGTGTTATTTGGTGCAGACTAATTGTTTAAATCCAAGTCACTGTCTTGTTTGAGTGATTACTTTATGCATTTTCTGCTTCATTCTATTGATTTTGTGTCCTCACTTGGTGAAGGAAAAAACTGGTGTTTACCAAACATCTTCAGCAAATATTTGAATAATTCGACTAAATTCAAATGTTATTTTCTCAGAACTTCTTGGAACTGTACCAGGAGATTTCTTCTGTTGTAAAAGTGTAAACATTTGTTTTAGAATTTCAAAGACATCACATTTTTTAATAGTATATTCTTAATTTAATTTTATCACATTTTGATTACAAATTTAAACTTCAATTTAAGATGACTAATAAAACTTTTATCAAATTGACAAACAGTGTAGATCCAGATCAGCTGGCACTGATAAGCTGGAACATCCATGCCATCTGATCTGGATCTACACTTGTTGCTTCTTGATCAGACCTCTTTTTAATGATAGATAGATCTGAATAACTAATTTAATGACAAGACTTTTGTTCAAACTTTATCTCTCTTTCTGTTAACCCCTTCCTTGATATATACGCATTTTTATGCATGTGCGACCAGTGTAGATCCAGATCAGCCGGCACATCCATGCTGTCTGACCAGGATCTGCACTGGTCGCATTTTGCTCAGAAATAACCTAATGAATCAAAAAGCGAACAGTTTAGATCCTGATCAGCTGCCCTAGCAGTAAAGGGGTATCTATACAGGGAAGGGTTAAACAATAAAATGTCAATCTATTTAGCTTCTTAGATCATTTATTCTTTTAATGAAAAACAACCAGTATATTGAGTTTTTTAAAGAAATGCATATGTTTATCCAAGTAATAGTATTTATATGCAGTTACAGTCTCTGAAATACTTTAAGCAATAGTGCATATATTTTGTCAGTGATCATGTCTTTGACTTTCAACACTGTTTTACTACTGGATGATCAAAATAAAAGTGTTATTTTACAGTTCAATATGTAAATTTCTTTTGTATGTTGCTGATTGTAAATATACATCATCAAAACAAAATATATTTTGGTGCTAATATTTTTTAAATGAGTAAATATTTAAAACCTGAAAATCTTGTTTGTTTCTGTTTTGTGCCCAAATTCTGAAGTCTGAAGCTATTCTTAGCATTTTGAGCTAGACTCTTTGCTGTCTGTTGACATGTGCTGCCATTTAAAGTCTTCAAATTTTCGTGCAAGCATGTATCTCATGCTGGGATTTTAAACTGAATCTGAACATGCTATGATGAATGGAAAGTGTATTGTGTTACAGAACTGCCATGTTGGAAGTAGGAGAGTAGTGTTTACATTGGGATACTCTCAATATCTAAAGACAGTTTTCTCCAAAAGTAGGAAAATATTTCTGATACAACATGGCTAAATGGGGCTTAGTGCCTAAGCGACCAGTGCTGACCCTGATCAGCCTGCACATTTGTTTAGAGATCACTCTATTCAGTCAGAGAAGCAAGTATAATGTACCTGTAAAACTGTTGAAATTTTCAGACCATGTTAATTCACAATCAGATCAGGATCTACACTTATCACAAAGTATATAAATATCATCTCATACAGTCCAGAAAGACATAACTGTAGAGAGAATTACTGAATAGAAACCGAGCTTTCATATACACAGTAAAACCTGCTGTCAAAGCATGGAAAAGGAGGTCTTTGATTACAGGTAAATTTGTTCTTTATATCAGTGCGGCACAAATAAAATGTGATTTTATGGGACAACTGCTGTTTGCGGGTATTTAAAATTTGTTGTCGACCCATAAACCTGCTGGCATTTTAATGCATTTATTCATTGAACAGTAAGTTCAGAATATACCGGTAGTGGTAAATGGGGGCTGCCACCCCACACCCCCGCTTGCATTAAATAATTAATATATAATTATAACGGGAGCTCTATTTAAACATCTGTACAAGTAAACTGCATTCTAGCCGATTTTATCCACAAATGGTCTTTGTTTACAGGTCTTAAGCACAGGTTGAACTGTACAATTTAAAGGAAATACTGTGATTCCAGATAGCACCTAGAACTAGTTGGCTGTTTTTTTCCTAAAAACCTGGAAATCACACAAGTGGTTTAGCTTTTTCACTTTAAAGCAATAAAGTGAAATCAAATGACATGGCAATAAAGGAAAAGATCAGGCAATTAGTTCTAGGCTTTATCCTATAATGTCATGTCATTTCCATGTGTTGTCTACTAGTTCAGACAGCCTGAAATAGAATCCTGTATAAGCAGATACTTGGAGAATTTCCTCTTTTGAATCTAGGTCAACCAATCCTCAACCCTTTCCTGTATAGATACACCTTTATTGCTAGGGCGAACAGTTTAGATCCAGATCAGCTGGCACATCCGTGCCGTCTCATCAGGATCTAAACTGTTCGCTTTTTGATTCATTAGGTTATTTCTGACCAAAATGCGACCAGTGCAGATCCTGATCAGACAGCACAGATGTGCTGGCTGACCTGGATCTACACTGGTCGCACATGCGTAAAAGTGCGTATATATCAAGGAAAGGGTTAAGTAAAAAAATTACTTTGGTATCATTTTACCTCACTGGCAATAATTTTTTCATGCAAGCCATTAATGAGAATTTAAAATTTCCAAACAACAAAAAAGAACCTCTTCAAATTCCCAAAGGATTGATTCACCCTATTCTCTAAGTGCAAAAGCTAAACCACTTATGTCAAGTGATTCCTGAGTATAAACAGTGAACCAGTCCACATTGGATCAGGTGTAGGTCTATGCTGGTTGAGAAGCTCTTTGTCTCCTGCCAAAATACAATACTGCGCACCATTCTGTGGGAATGTGTTTGTGTACCACAATCTTCTGTGATCTTCACCTCCTCCATTTCATAAGTGATTTTGATAAAACTTAGCCAGAAGTATTGTTAAAAAGTGCATAACCATAATATTGTTGGGATATTGGATTGATTTAATTTACATAAAATTAATTAATAAAAAGTTGGTTATTTACATATACAACCTAAATAGAATCCTCTACCAACAATGAATATGTTGTTTTTTTATAAATATAGGCCAGATATAGTTTTATGAAGTACAAATTCTTTCAAAATTAAGCAACATCAAATACAATGTTTTCAGGTTAAAGCAATTTAAAACGAGAGTGCCTAAGTGCCACACAATATGCTCGTGGAAAACTTTGGTGAATTTGCCATTTTTTGTTTAAATAAAGGGCCATAACTCTGAAGTGACTGAAGCAATATGGCTGGTTATTGAAACTGGCTGTGATATTATGCCCATAAATATTATCCCCCAAGTTTAATTTAGATCGGAAAACTGTGTTATTGAGCGGACTTCCCTGTGGACACCTCCCAGCTGCCCGCCCACCATGAGTGTTCCCAATATACGACCCATTGAACCCATCTTCGACAGGCATATAAAAAGTCATAATTTAAAAGTCAGTCATTCTTATAAGAAACAGCTCTTGTGGTGAATATGATAATTTATTTTAAGTTTTGCGCGAATAGTACAAACACTTTGAATGTTAAAAGCAACATCAATTTTTATCTAAAAGTGTGTGACTATCAGATGACTACAATGTCAGTGGACAATTTGATCCCAGGTGACACGGAATGGATACTTTTAAATAGTTACACACGGATGATGGGAGTCTGGTTTAAGATAACAAATCATTTCACATTTAACTTTATTTGCCAAAGCTCCAATGCTTACACAATGAATTTTACAATAAAAAATAAATACATCATCATACAATAAAAAATGGAGAGATAATACCAATGACACAATGTAATGATATGACATGATTACACCAAGTGTGTCCGAAAACAAATATGATAAAAATATGAAATATGATGAGATGATTGGCAGAAAAGTTCGCTACACTACCGTTAGAACTGCAAACTTTTGTACGATTTACCTGGGGTTATATCTTCAAATTATTGTATGTATCAATAGATGAATGAGGACTCAACTGTTGGGACTCCACAACAGTTTTTATTATTTTTCATCAATTCAATTTTAAGTTATAAATCATGCAGCATTTCTTGAATTGTATACACTTAATACTTATATGAACACAGACTTCTGATTTATCTGATTTCATGAAAACTTAAACATTGTAAAATCAGACTGTGTAATATAATTCACCAGAAGAACACAACTGAAAAATATGCATGCTTACAAGAACACAGCACAAATATGAGAACATTTTGAATTCTGAAGTGAAATCACAAGTGCCTCTATGTTGTTTTTATGGAATGTGAGAAATACAATGACAAGTTTCAAAGCTGTAATCCCACTTTATGCATTTAATTAATTTTAAGTTTCAATTGCAATAATACACTTTTATCATAATAAACAATATTTTTAATAATACTGTGACTTTTATAACCTAAATGGGTTGTTATAATAGGCATGCATATTTTTAGGTTTTTTGTCTTATTTAAACTTATCACGTTTACATAAAATAGTATTACAGTCAGGTCATATGAGTCAATCAAAAATGACATGCAGAAATTCAGAGTACTTGTAAGTTTAACTAAGTGTATTTGACACTTTAGAATATTCACAGGATAAATAATACTGAAGTTTGCAGCTCTAGCTCCAGTAGTTTGCTAGTATGACTTCACCAAATGTTGATTCAGAAACCCTAAAAATCAAGAAATGAAAAGAGTCACAAAATTATCAAGATCTACAAATATCAAATGCAAGCAACTCTATTAAATACATAAATTGTACACAAACCGGTATACATTCATATTCACATATGCTTCTTGGATGAAATACTGAACTATGTTAATGTCATATTGCATTGAAAATGGCTCAACTTTGAAAGAAAGCACAAAAACTCATCATATTGTAATATCAAGCATTGTGATAAGCCGTTTACTTCATGGGATATGACAATTATCACATGGGTGACCAATGTAGATCCAGATCAGTGGATATATCCTTGCCATCTGATCAGGATCTACAATGTCCACTTTTAGATTCATTAGATTATTTTCTACCAGGAAGTGGCAAGTGTAGATCAAGATCAGAAGACACAGATGAACCAGCTGATCTGGATCTACACTGGTTGCAGAGGTGATATAACCCTTATACATGGAGTAAATAGTGAAGTATAATTAAGCATTGTTAAAGATGTTTAATTGCACTAGAATCGGCTTGAAGGAAAAGTTCATTTGTTTTTTTTTCTTTATGAAATGCTTGTTGTTGTCAAAACCTTGTATGACACACTTACATAATGATTTTTTTAATACGTTACAATCATAAAAATAACAATCTTTAAAATATGCATACCACCAAATAGTAACATAATTCAAACTACAAAAACGAACAAAACCAAGATATAAAAACAACATACAATACAAAACAACTTCAACAATCTCACATGGCCATATTTACATCAATTTTTGAAACATATAACCCAAATCAGTTTCTTTTGTGTTTTTTTTAGACTAATAATACTTATGAATCATAAGTGTCAACAAACTGGCTGAAAAAGAACTATGTAGAAAACTTACAAAAATTATACATGGTAAAAAACAAGGAGATTTTGTGATGGCTTCTCTTAAGCGACATGACTAGAATGATTCAATTATCACGTATTATTTGTGACAGGACACGCTTTTTTCTCACCAATGTCTCAAGTATTTTGTTAAAATCATGTCAGAGGGTGAAAGATATCTGTATGTGCATAACATTTAAAGTATCACTTATACAAAACATGCTAGACCATTGTAACATTTTGATTTAGTAACAAGCACCATCAAAACCGCAAAAATATTTTGGAATACCGTAAAAATGTTTGGTAATAAAGCCAAACAAAACTAAGTTTCAGAGAAAAAATGGAAAAAAATGAACACTTTTAAGACCAAGGCCCAAGTTCATAAAACTGAAACTTGAATGCAGTCTCTAATCTCAAGCATCTGATTGGCTGAAATGTAGCTTAACCTTCATTTCAGCAAATCAGATGCTTGAGATTTGTGACTGGTCTCCAATCTGTTTTCTGATTTTGGGCCCAAATCCCCATTGCTGATTTGGTAGGTGTGTGATGATAACACCATTATTTCACATGTTGGTCAATGTTCATTCATACCACACTCTTTCTCATTTCACAAGCAGCCAATTTTGCCTGACCAGTTTCATATCTGATTTCTTATCATATGTCACACAATTACTGTCAAAGATCACAATGCATAGAAATTAATATTGTGTAAGAGCTTTTTCTAAGAATTCTGCCTCAAAAGAAACAAAGAAAAAACTATTTATACCAGCAATCACGACACTTCAAGGTTTTCTTTGAAACACTCAAACTGCACTATAATGTCTGTACAGATGACAAGGTCTATTGAGGTAATTTATTTAGACATCCACTTCAGTAAACATCCAGAAAGTTTTATATGAAAGTTGTTTTTCATAAATTTACATGTAGTCATTTTGGCATGATAAAAAATTTCAAAATAATTGTCTTAGCTTTGATGCTCAACTTTCATTTACCAAGAAACAGTTTGTGGCACAACATAAAGTTATCTCATACTCCCAACAAGAAATTTTCATGCATACATGGTCAGAAAACACACAAAACATTTAATTCAATGAAATGCACATACTAATTTGCCATAAAATGGTCTTTTATGTATCACAGTCAAAACTTTAACCCTAAGACAATAACTTCAAGAAAATTCTTTAAGCCACAAATAACAACATCTTTAATAAAAATGTAGTTTTCTCTTGTACATTGAAAGAATGTCCTGGCACATATAGAATTAGTTTCTGTAAGCACAAAGCTTCAAACTTTAACAGTATCAGAATAATGTCTTTTAGAAATTGGATTCTATTCTCTATTTTGTTGGGGTTTTTGTAGACATTTTGTTGTTGTTGTTTTTTACATTTGTGCAAGTCGATTTATTGTTTATAGTGATGTTTTGCAGAAATTTACTGATTACTAAATACCAAACAGTGTAGAACCTGATTCTACTATTCACTGATGTACAGGCTGGTCTGGGTCTACACTGGTTGCATTTGTGAATTAACCCTTTCCTCCATAAACACACATTTACTGCATGGGGGAACAGTGTAGATCCAGATCAGCCAACACATCCGTGCTGTCTGATCAGGATCTACACTGGTCACTTATGCCTAACAATGCATATATATGGAGGAAAGGGTTTAGCTTTGCTTAGGTGTCAAAGGGCTAATGCAAGTTCTCTGTAAAAACTGATATTTTTGAAGATAGAGGGATAATCCACATGGCCTTCTGAATGTTTTTAATGCAAGAAACTTTTGTTTAAACATATTCTTATCATACAAACTGTCATACATAATTAAACAGATTTTCACAAATGTTTGCATCATAAAACAGCATAATTTGTCAGTAAAGTAGCACATTATTTGCCTGGGAAATCAAAAGTACTGATCAATCAGTCTTTGTGATTAGCACACTTTATAGAAACAAAACAAGTTAATAAATAAAATAAAAAAACCAACCGCAATTAATGGTAATATAACACAAAAAACGTGCATGCTATCATGTCATATGCTCTAAAATCACCTGCACAAAAACAAGTGGACATTTATTGCTGACACATACTTGTTCTAAAATGAGTTGAGAATAATCCTAGGCAATTATTGTCTCAATTTAGAAAACGAATTAAGACTGAAAACATTTTTAAATTAAAAACACAAAATGTAAAAAGCGCTGTAATGTTATATTGGCTAAAAAATGATACATTATTTAAATACAGATGTAATACTACACCATGATTGTAGCCTGGCATTCTTCATAGACAGATTCGTAAAGGCAGATAATCACTACTATTCATTCTCATAATTATTATTCAAGTTGGTCAAAACAAAATAAAAATGTGTTAATGTATGCCACCTGTAACATTTAACAACTTTTTTATGGAGTATCCGCAGTATCAAAGTTACAGTAAAGTGATCAAGATGAGTGAAGTATAATTGATGCACCATGACAAAATCTGACCTCTCCTATGTAACTAGTCTAAACCCAGATCAGCATGCAACACCCATGGAGTCTGATCTGGGTCTACACTGTTCACCAGTCAGTGAATATTCCATTCTCAATGCATTGTGGAAACAATTTAGATCCTTTTGTGCCTTAAAAGTCCATAATTCCATCAGAATCTAAACTTATACCCAAGTCAATAAGCCCCAATATGTCATGGTGCATCACAGGCATCATAGGCTGGAAGTTCTTGACGTTTGGTCGTTGTTATTAAACTTTACCTCTAAATTATGATTATCTGCCTTTAAACGATACAAGCCAAGTATAAGTGTTTAACCACAAGACCATCATCAACAATCAATAGAGAGTAATTTCTTATGAACATTTTGAACTGTATGTAACTTTATCAAAAGGTACAGGTATTTCTTTATGAAAGACGCAAATACATGCAAATTTTTATTTCAATTTTTAAATATTTTTTTTTTATAAAACACAGGAATCATTGTCATGAAAGTTGTCAAATTAAAAAAAAAATTGAAAGACATTCTGGCAAGTGTATGTTATATGAATGAAATATATGACTGAAATACTCATAATCCTTAACTCATCGGGTACCACTTATATCCTGAGTGACCAGTGTAGATCCAGATCAGACCGCAAATTCTTGATCAACACTGTTTGCTTTTGCATTCATTCTGACCACAAAGGAAAGAGTGTAGATCCTTATCAGAGTGTGCAAGGTGCAGTCTGATCATGTTCTACACTGGTCAACCATTGGGTATGAGTCATGTACCAGGTAGTAAAAGGTTAATTAGCTTTAGTTTTTTTTTTAATTGTGACATGAAATCAAGGTATCAGAAATTTTAAATGATATGAGATTGTTTTTAAGGTAATTTAAAAGTTAATTTTCTTCCAAAACTTTCCCTGATTTAAATGCACAACATTTCCATTGTGCAATACTGTGGAATCAAGTTATTTCAGGAGGTAAAAATTATGCAAATTACTTAAATTTATATAACAACTAGTTCAAAGTTAATTGACTAAATGTTGCCACCTATCCCCGCCCTCTCACCCCATCATATGTGAAATTAAACCTGTAAGAAATAATACAATTCCACAATATTTTATCTGCATTTGTAAATGCAAATTAACAAATATATGACTCTGTTAAATATTGCTTAACATCTTTCTTATTTTGATTAAGTTTTTAGGACACCTTCCCTTATCCTTTACTCCACGGAATCCGATACAGTGTAGATCCTGATCAGCCAGGACATCCGTACAGTCTGATATGGATCAATAGTGTCCCCTTTTAGATTCCAAATGTTATTTCTGTCCACGAAGTCCGTGAAGTGAAGGGGAATATTTCATTTATCACAAATGACTTAAGAAAATTGTCCTGAGTTTATTTTGATGAGAAGTGTGTAATTTACAACAAAAATTGGGAATTTACAACAAAGAAAGAACAGCAACAACAACATAGCACTATGTTACCATAGAGACAAGCACTTATCAAATGAAAACAAACAAGAAAGAGTTATAACACAGATACATGTATATGCTTAACATAATCTAAGGATAAAATTAGAACTATTAAAAAATTGATTTGTTTTCTTCTTTAAATTATACAATTTTCAGGAAGTTGATGTATCTTTTAAAATGGTCAATAAAGAATAACTAATTATTTTCCAACTAAAGCACCAATAATAAATAACAATTTATTTTCCATGTAATGTGGAACCTTTTATTAACCCAGCAGTTTGGTCCTTAAATTTTTCAAGGGAGTATTAAACTGTATAATAGGTCCCCCAGTAGGAGTTATCTCCCCTGAAAATTGATAATTGAAGAGACTGCAGGACATGTTTGAGAACACAGTCTACAAGAAACAGTTCTAGGGCAACATCCTTTTAGTAATGGGGTTTTGTCATGACAAGCTTTGGGGGAAATTTCAACCAATATTAAGATAAATTCAAGTGTATGGTTTTCTAGCCACTTATCTGTGGAAGTAACTAGATCTAACAAGACTAACTGTAGGCTATAGTCAATATTTGTCTTCAGAAATGCAATGCCAGATTAATCATAGTATTTAAACTGACGCATACCATGCTGCGTAAATGGCAATGCTGCTGTTTGCTGGAGTATTTAAATTATACTTCTCAACTGCAAGCCTTTAATTCCCAAATTGTGCAACTCTCAGGCATTATGAAATTAACATCCAGACAGAGGATTCAATTAGAAGTTAAAACCTCTGTAAACTAATATCGGTGCAATTATTTCACAGAAAAGAGCATTCTAACCAGGAACGTAATATTCCAACATTGGTATTCAGTGTACACCAAGATAGGCATGTGTATGCAGGCAAGACAATCTAAGTCCACAGTGATAACCAGACTTTGAATGTTAAATTCTTCATGCAAGCCATTTTATTTGGAATTCCATCCCTAAGGCAGTTAGTTTCCTCCCCAAAACACTTGAAATTTCTTTCCTAAAACAATAACAATTACTGGAATTTCCTCCCCAAAACTTAATCCTAGGACTGTTTTCTGGTCAACTAAGTTTAACCATTATCCTTAAATATAAAAAAGATCTAAATTAATTTCAGTTTTAATAGTAAAATTCCAGTATTAGAAATTTAAGAAAATAACGTTTCGTTTGCCCCAAATGTTTCACCCCAAACTCAAAACAGCCAAGGCAATTGCATTAATTCAATAAGTAAGACGTTTGTCCCAATAGCAACAATTCTTAACCTATACAGATACCATTTCTTATATTCACCTATCCATTATATGAAATTCAATCATTTTTGCACTAAATTCAAGACAGACTTTGCATAACAATAAAATATTCTTATGAGGCCAATGACTTATTTTGATAAATCAACAACCCTTCGTTTTATATTGGATTTATATAATTGACCTAGCTTTATGTTATTACAGCGGATGGTGTAAATTCAATCATATAACACAGATGTTACATGATGCATTAAGATTCATAGCATAAACCTAAATTACCGGACAAGATGTCACTGATTTCAGACAAAAACAAACATAGACTCTTTTATGCAAATAATGATTGAATTTCAAATGGATATAAATATGTGTAACATTAATGTGGTTTTAATGTCAAGGTAGAACACATGAAAATTTTGGAAAACAATAACATAAACTGTCTCTGGACACAAAAACAATACAAGTACCACAGAAATAAGAAAGAGTTGTACAGTTTTTGCACAAAGGTGATAGTGAACTAATGATGAAAAGTAAACAATAACTAATGATGAAAATTACATGTAAGAGAAAAAAAAAGCGACCATGCCACAATTATGATGAACGATATCTTATGTTTGTATCACAAAAAAGACAACAAAAATATACATAACAAATCATTAAAATAATGCCAATCTCCCTAAGCCTATATCACAAAGTTCCCATACCCTTTCCAAGCTACCAATCCAGTCATGTGAACCCCTAACAAAACTAATATATCTAACTAAATCAGACGTTGTTTGAACAATACAATACAACACCACCATCATCATCATCGTCGTCATCATGTAATGATCCAATAAGCATGCATGGGCCCAAGATCACAAAACTGAGATAGGAGAATCAGAAATCTCAAGCATCTGATTGGCTGAAATGGCAATCTAAGCATCTGATTGGCTGAAATGGCAATCGATTGCCATTTCAGCCAATCAGACGCTTGAGCTTTGAGACTGGTTTTCTGAATGAGTTTTATGATCTTGGGCCATGGTATATGTATGGCAAAAGTTCTAATCCACCATCATCTGTTGTTTATGATCCAGTGAGCATCAATAATGTTGTTGTTTTTTAAATGTAATAGTCAAAACATCAAGGTTAATGCCAAAAAAGCTAACAGCTATCAATGAAAGTCTAATGGTTAACCAGCTGAATATATGTTATTGGTACACTATCCTTTCTTTTCTAAGCTCATAGGTGTACTTTGCATGAATTTGCTTCATGACTGGCAAACAGTGTTGACTCTGATCAGGCTAGAGTGATGTACGGACAGATCTGGCTCTACACTGGTTGCACAAGTGACTGGTATTCCATTGGCACCTCAAGGCTGATGCAAGGCTACTTAATACTCAATACTGACCTGCCATGACAACAACCTGGCTACAAGCTGTAGCACTAATTGGACTTTTACTGAATGACTTATAGAAATTCAAGAATGGCAAATGTAAAATGTTGTATCCATGGAAATATAGGTCAGTTTACGCTTGTCGCCATATTAGGGTGAGTGTAATATTGGAAATAATGTTGTTTTCCAGACAAAATCTCAGTTTTCAGATGTCTTAGATTTCATTTCATCTTGAAAATGGAACTTAATTTATTTCTGAACTCAAACCAACACAATACAAACAATGGAGAGAATTTTGTCCGTTTCTGTATGTATGCTCACTAGACCATTACAAATGTGACAACAAAATGTCAGACAACACAACCATCATTATATACCATCAGTTAAGGATGACAGTTCCGTCAAACATCAAAAAGACCGAGCCATTAGCACACATTCGGTGTATTTTATGTCAAATCAAACCACCTACATCACTTTGTACCAGGACTTCCAGCATGAAGATCAACTAATATTACAGGTACTAAAATAGAACTATTTATTTTTGTACTACTGTATATTATACTCAGTTCCATTTAAAATCAACAACCAAACTGTCATTATTTATTTTCAGTTTCCTTCCCTTTCAGTTCAGTGAAATATTCAATCTTCTCTGTTCACAAGCTCAGATATGATTCTCCAAGAACACAAAGTAATTTGTCTAGGTGCTAAAAGCAATTTAAGGCTCTTCACAAACTGAACATCTTTTTTCTGTTTTCAAGAAATAATTCTTCCGCGTTCAATGACACAAAGAGCTGTTATGATTTCATGGAAAATGGTAAAAACACATTCTTCATCTGTTCTTCTCAACTTGTAAAACACTTCCAAAATACGTATGGCTAAAATACCAATAATCTAACTAGTTTTACTTCTTTCTGTCTTGGAACATTTAGTGTCAACGTCCTGTTGCCAGGAACCTTTTGCTTCCTTTTGTAAGCTTTTATAAAAGCACAGCCACTTTGAATGTTTCAACCAAGTTTAGACTTTTGTTTCCCAAGTATGCTCCTCTAATTTCAACAAGTGTCTTTAAATCTTATAATATCCAGTTTCTCAATCAATTCAACTTGTGTCTTTTCTTAAAATCATATATAGCCCAGTTTCTCAATCAAATACAATTGTAAAATGTTTCAGTCTGTTTACAAAACTACAGGCACAACATACTTGATCCAGAAGGGGACACAACCCCCTCTACAACTGCCCAAGACATGTAACTTTAACCAGAAAAAAGAGTAACACCCATTGTCTATGTCAACTGCTTGGATCGACCCATGCACTTTTTTCACTTAGACACAGTTGTTTTGTGTGCATACCTGAAGAGAGAGTACTGTTACAGTAAAAATGAAAGACAATTAGACACTGATTTTTCAGTGGGAATGTACATTTAGAGATCTTTTCAGTTTTTTCTTGTAACACTATAAAGGAGGGTTGGTGTATGCAGGTGTTCCAAAAATGCCTGTCAAACATTCATACAATAATTGTCATTTCAAAATGAAGGTCTATTTTCAGCAAATATTTTCTTTCCAACTGATGACTTTTTTATATTTCTTCAAAAAAGGATAATTCACAATATTTTTGTTTGTCTCTTAGGTTATTTCTTTTGGTATCAAATAAGAATATGCAAATGTAGCCCCCCTTTACTGTGATGTTGCTCCGCCTCCTTGGGAGCTAGTCCCACCCATTGTCTTTGATCATATGGGCCAGTTCAATGATAAACTTTCCCTCCTTGTACTTCTGACTAGACTCAAATGCGTGTTCCTGAAAATATATGAAAAATAATGGTATGCTAATGTTTTGAAATTATACATGACTGAAAAATGTACTTTAAGAGCATGGTTCAAGATAACAAAAATGAGATTGGAGACCAGTCATAGAACTTGAGCTTTTGATTGGTCAGTTTGGAAACTAGACTTGATTTCAACCAATCAGCTGCTCAAGAAGACTGCCCAACTGTACCTTATGACCAGACTTAATAATGACCTTGTAGGTGAAAATTTCACGCTAACAATCAGCTGATTCCGATTCCAAGTACGGCTAATTCAAAAGAATCTGATCTACAAAATATATCCTTCATAATTTCTTCTTCTTTGCTATAAAAGAACATTAACACAAGAGATTTTCCTGAAACACAAAATGATTGATGACGTAAGTTCTCAGTGTTAGTTAACATACTCATACACAACTTATTTTCACTAACGATTAGCGATACTGTCTTCCAGGATCATTACTGTCATTCATAATTACTCCAGTAACTTACAACATATTCTATAATGTCTACCATATTTTTTTGTACAGATTTCTTGTTTTGATCTCTTTTCTCTGCAAAAACTAAAACTTTATTTAAAAGTCTTTAGCCACTTAATTTGTGTTATGAACTTGTCTTTGATTGTATTAATTTTGAGCATTCCATTTCATTGTTTATTATTACCTGATACCTTATATAAATGTAATTTGGTAGTTTTGAATGTTTTCGGAAATTCTAAAAAAGTCCATGTTTGCGAACTGTTGACCAGACAATAGTTTCGACTGTTTCCCTCGTGTGCTCTGACTTCATGACGTTATGTGGAACAGTAAAGAAGTATTTAAACAAATTAAAATTGTCAGCAAAATGACAGTTTTCCTCAAGTTTTTTGATGAAATACAGAGAAAAACAATATGAAAACCTACTGACATACAAAATGTTGGCAGTGTGACATAGTTACAAGATTGTTAAATTAAAAAAGTTTAATTAAAAACATATTTGCAAAATTATTTTCTTGTTTCTTTTTTCATCTGTAAGTACTGTTAAAACAGTAATTGATCAGGTAATAAAACAGTTATTTCATTTTGATTTGGGAACAGTCAAACAGATGTCCCTCGGTGTCGGGGATAGTGTTTTAAACTGTTGCCCTTGGCCGACGGCCTCAGGCAACAGTTCAAAACACTATCCCCTCCACCTCGGGCCAACATTTTGACTGTTCCCAAATCACATATGAAATAACTGTATAATGATGTTTTGTTGAAATACACAACAGTTTACTTCAGTCTATGAACTTAACATGCCGATCAGAAATTAATGTGTTGATTCAACTTTACCTAAAAGATTGATATTTTATCACTTTTAACTAAGACTGACAACAAATCAATTTAAACTTAACAACCTTGCAGAAGATGTACTATCTTGTATCTTGGCCAAATACAAGCAATCAATAACAACAGAAGGTACTGAATAAACCTATTTAAGATAGAATGTAACCAGAACAACTGACTGTTGCAGCCAGTACGACACTAATTCCTAGGACAGTCGGGACAAGCTTGTCTACCTGTAACAAGTGTTTTACTAGTGCTTCAACCTTTTTGCTTCAAAGAACAAAGTCATTATCCCATGAAACATTGATTTTTCTTTTGATCTCTTTTCCTTTCAAACTCACTTGGGGAGCACTGACAACATCTGATATAAACTCATTTGTGGTAAATGAATGTGGTTAGCCACTAACAGATGTTGCTGCAGCCAGGCTGGTGCAATAGCAACAAGTTATTCTGAACAGTTACTAGACTAGTGACACAATCCGAGTACAAAATACAAGAAATTCTAGTAAAGTCAAAGGTTTTGGCATCAACAAAAAGTCTTGGAAAGCTTGGTGGTTCCTAAATAATTCTGGGCAAAAGAAAAAGGTTTAGTGCAGAAATAATGCTTTGTTCAACAGTTAACTAGGTATCTGTTAGTGCAGAATTCAGATCAACGATGTTTAAAATTCTTGTTCTATGAGCTTTTATCCATCTTGCCACCCATGAATGGAACTTAAATTCTGAAGAAGAAATAACTTAAATTTGGTTTTCTGATATTTTAGCATATTTAACCTTTGAACTTATTTATAGCTAATACCTGTTCCATTTCATATTTTCACCTACAGGTAGGTGCAGACTTTAATTGACTTGAAACAATTATTAATTATGACTTAAAGCACTGGGTAACATCAAGAGTCAATCCTCTGTCTGTTAATTGTCCAAGTTTTAGTTCATTAAGTTATTATATCTTTTCAGTCAATATAACTGCCGTTCCCAATAAACAACTGCTATGTTTGGCATGAAATCAGATAATCAGGAAGGAAACAGTTTACTTGTAATTAGAGTGAATTAATAATTGCTTTTTTAAGAGCATATTTCTCAAATTTAACAAAATACCTTTGACACCTTATCTATATGGCATAATAATACACAGGGCTCTCACTAGAGGGAGACTTGGGAGAAGTGGTCTCCCAAGTGACCAGACTTTTCCTTTCTTTGAGCTATGGTATGGTATGGGAGAAGTCATTTTGTATAGACTATATAGGGAGAGAATGCTGGTGACTGCAAAGTTCTCCATAATTCAGTAAAATTGTGACAAACTAGTGAGAGCCCTGAGAACATCCTAAAATGTCTTAAAGTTCGAAATTGCCAGACTTGAAAATTAATACCATGAAACTTGTGAAAAGAGCTGATCATGCTTTGACTGCATGGATGATACCACAAAATTTAATTAACCTCTTCATAACAGACCTTCTCGACACTTCTTCCTTAAAGACCGCTTAGCACTAACATCACAGTACTTAAGCCCGCCATTTAGTTCCAAGAACCACAGAGCACTAAAGTGGATCAGGTTTCTGTTTTATTTCTTTCAGTCTATAAAATGCCACCAAAATTGCTTCAATATGAAATGGGATTCCATTTCTAGCACAATTAAAGTTCTGTTCTTGAGAAAGAAGTGTATTTTATCTTTAGAAGGTAAACAAGTTCTGACACTAATTGATATGTAAACTATTTATATTTTTCAATGAAATAATTATTATGTTATGTTAGCTTTAAGATGATATCACGCTACTTTAATCATTCTTTCAGCCTGTTCTCTATTGGATATGGCTGAAACAGTGTTAATCAACAGCAGCTGACACATCCTTGCTGTCTGATCAGGATCTACACTGTTGGCTATTATATTCATATTTTGTTATTTCTGACTTAATAAGAAAACAGCTTAGATCAAGATCAATGTGCCAGCTGATCTAGATCTACATTGGGCACACACAAAACAAAACCTGTATATACAAAGTTACAAGTTAATAATGACAGGAAGGGCCTAAGTCTTAAATTGATTTGAAATAAAAGCGTATGAAGATGGGAGTATTGTCACAGCTTTCACAAGGCTGTTGGAGACCAGTCTCAAAACTCTAGTCTTTGTCCCAATGTCAGCCAATATCCTTCAGATTATAGACTGGTCTCCAGTTTGATGACATTGAGTTTTGATGATACAAAACACACAAGCTGATAAACCAGTGTACGTTTGGTGAATATCTGCTTTTATCAAACTGGACTTACATATTTCCATCCAAGAGTTGTTTTGCAACACTCGCAGAAAATGTCAGCAACAGCATGTAACCCTGTCAGTAACACCCTCTCCTCAGCCGGGCCACAGCCAATGTTCACTCTGTAACAAGAAGAAACAATCGTAAACGTGACAGACAGAAATGGTAGCCACCAAAAACTAGTGTTTGCTCCGTGCCAATTGACCTTACGCTGGCCGTTTGACTGACAGTGCAATTAACCAATCAGAGTATCGCGCTGATAAACCTTGTTACTATCCGCCATTTTGTCCGTCAAACTGACCAGCTTGTCTGACATCAAATGTTCAAGTTTATGTTTAAAATTTCATTAATAATGGTGAAAAGGTGCTGCTACGACCACTGCAATTCTGACACTAGATATCCGGAGAGGCAAGCGAATGGAATTAGGTTTATTCCGTTCCCTAAACCAACAACAAATGTGGAGAAAAAAAGCTAAACATATTGATTAACTGATAAATCTTGGGACTTAAAATGATTAATTAGATAAAAGATATTTAGGGGGATAATTTATTCTAAATTTCAAATGACCATGGTGGTTTATGTTTTAATTTACATCGAAAACTTTATTTTTTGATAAAGCTTAAAAGCCGCATCAAATGATTGTTATAATACGATAAAGATAATAAAGATAATTTGCATCTGTCAATCGCGGGCCAGTATTATATTCGTTGCCATCTCTAGTATTGTATCATAGAGTTGTAATATTAATCAATGTAATTAAAATTATTAAAAGGTTCACCACAATTACCGTCATTAAATCTAGTTTTGGTATATCATCGTAAATCGCTAATCTCTAATACATTCACTCTTTTACGGAAAATAACAAATAATACTCTTTAACTATAGTATTATAGTAAAACACTATTCATTAAGGGTATATTTGTTATAAATTCGTATGATTAAATCAGATATAAATTTGTTAAAACCAGCAAAATATTTTAAAATAATAACCATTTCAAGTGAATTAACAGGTAGGGTATACTAGAAACTTGTTTTTCATGGGAGAGGTAGAAATGTCTTTAATAATATGGGTTGAAATGTCTTCAATATAAATTTAAGAGTTGAAAAATAAATATGTTTTCATTTTATGGGTTGAAATGTCCAATGGGATAGGGGTTGAACAGTCTTCATTTAAGAGGTTGAAAAGTCGATGGGTTAAAAATTCTTCGTTTTGAACGATGGGTTGAAAATTATGTCTAGCGGTTGAAATGTCCGTCACCCCTTAATTCTATTAATTGTTTCCGTCATCGTGTGTTATTGAATCTTCCAAGTAACATCCTGATATAAAAGCTTGTGCTTTTTGTTTCTTTCGTGACGATAAGTTACATTTTAAAGTAATTTATTCCAAGATAATCAGGTATGTTTGCGAGCGTAGCGACTCGATTAGCCATTTTGTTTGACGGACATCGGAAGAGTTGTTCCGTTTGAAAATCGGTGGGCGCGGTTATCGACGCTCCAGCGTAAGGTCAATTATGTGTTAAAAGGGAGATACATGTTGTCTTGGTTTCCCCGTGGGTGGCTAGTATGATAATGCTAGCTCACTCCTACAAGAAGGAAATGAAACAGTTGTATTATGTTTTAGAAAGAAAAGATTGCTCACATGTAAGGTTTTGCTGCTCAAAAAAATTCTTTAGTGTAATACATATAGAATAATAAAAAAGTGATACTCAAGAGAGTTGGGGGTGGGTGATACAAATAAGACAATTGTCCAAAATTCTTGTGACATACCTATTGAATAGAAAGACATTTCAGTGTAACCAATGGTTTTTTTCCCTAAAAAAAATTCCCCAACGAAAATCACTTTCCCCCTTGTAAAGTGATAATTGTTTAGCAAAACGTCAACAAAAGCTTAATATATAATTATTTTTATTCTATTTCATCCAAAATCTGCACTATTTTCACGAATATTTGTTAGAAATTAGGTACGTACCCAACCTAGTATTATTTGTCAATGTTACTAAATTTAGATTTGCAACGTCACAGACACTGTATCCTTGTAGTCAACTTAAACATTAGGCTACTGGTAATAGATTATCGTCGTGTTGGGAATAAAGACATTCTACCTGCCAGTTTTAAGTGGATTTTACAACAGTTGAGTACCGTTAGTGAGCGTACGGCCGTTAATTACGGCTAAAATACGACCCGTCCGCCGAATTTCTCGATAACATACGTCCTGTGGTCTTCCTAAAAAGAAAATCACAACCATCAACGTAGACAGTCGTAGTAAATTTAAACCCCGCCTATAATCATTCAGGTCACACCGTTTACGATAAGATAGTAAAAGATGTTTTGCTAAAACAAAAAGCTGCGCCCACTTTAAAAATACCAACCAGTCGAGTGAACACATGCGCGGTCTAATTATCGCCGAGGAATGTATTCTGACACCGGGCAAAAAAAGAATCTGTTGTTTTGATAATTGACAATTAATTGAAGATTAACCGAGTAATTGCTAATTGTTGTATATTGTCTTCGTCGTGCTTATAAACGGATGCGGCTTGTTTACACTGTAAGGTAAAACGAATGACGAATAATGCAAAATACGAACAGAATACGGCGCCATGTTCTGTCACAAAAATACGAATCATCAGGTTGAAATACACATTCAAAACTGTGCCGGGCAATCAATTTTATGCAAAGAATTTTATTTCCCGTATCTTCCGGAGTATTCATTGAAGTCCAAATTTACGATGTGACTCACAACTACAATAGAAATTAATTATCGCGACATTTAAAAGTCAAAGTACCGTGTAATTTTATGATCATTAATCATTGTTTGTTGCGTGTTGTATTGGTATGTGCGTATCAGGGTGGGGGGGTGTGTTAGTGGAATTGCTCGAACCCTCCTTTTGAGCAACAATATTCAATTTTCTACAGGAATTCAGCAATTAAGTTGGAAAAGATTTCTGGAAATCTTGCATCCGAAATGATTTTGATTCAAAACACAATTAATGGATACATTTTAAGTGAGCAAGTATAAATAAACTAATTTGTGTACTCTTTAAGAACAGATAACAAAGAGATTTGTGTCTGTATGCTAAATAGACTGCTTGGTAATGAAAGCTAAAGTAAAAAAGATAGACTGAAGCATAAACTTGAGTATAAACATTCACTGTTGCTAATACAAGTAAGAGTGTATTATAAAGTAATTTTTCCCCAATTTTGTACTTTTCACGCATTTTTCCCCTTTTGACCAGCGTCCAGCGTCTTCCCCTCTTCCTTAAAAAAAACCCTGGTGTAACTGATATATAGTTTTCAGTCTTTGCAATCTGTCAACTTCCATTTATTAGGAATACATGTAAACAATATAATGAATATGCAGATTAAGAATATATCATCACTGCCATATTATGATCAATTCAGCTGGTACTTGCTTTGTTTTGTTACAAATTGATCCTTAAAATTGGGTGCTTGATTACACCCCCCTCCCACACACACACCCCACCTTGCAGTGGCATAATGAAAACAACTGATGCAATCATAGGATGCAGGACAAGGGCAGCATCCTAGTTTATGCAGCTGATAGCTGTCAATGACCCACTAGGAAGATATTACCATTATTATTATTATCTAGCTTTATGTAAACCACTTGACACTGATCAAAGACATCTGGCACATACATGCTCACAGGTAAACCACCACCATGCCTTGAGAGCACTCTGTACTCAAACAGGATCATCATAATAAGTAATGTGCATGTTTTTGATGACTGCTTTCATCTACATGTTTATGATGTTTTCATCTACATATTTGTCTATATCCTTGATCTGAGCCTAAGGTTACAACAATATTGTTATGTCGCATCGTTCTTTTTAGTGACCCTGAAGCCAGATTTAGCCTTACTTAATTCAATGTCAGGTTTGTTTACATCCGCTTTCATGGAAAACCACACAAGTGACAACTCATAAATACTCCCATTATCTTACATCATTTTAAACATTTCTAAATTTTCCCCCAAAAGTGCAATAATTTACATACAATAACATAAGTTGTTTTAAAAAATATTTCCGTCCATAAATTACCATATCTTAGCTGAACAATATTTTACAACATTTAATGATATGTCACAAAATAGGTTGAACCTAGGCTACTGCGTACTACCATCATCTAGTACAAAGAAAATCGGTTACTATCTGACAAATATTCAAGACATGTAATTATTAAATACAATAATAGCACATATTATTTATGCTGTTAGGGATATGATACTTTCCCTCCAAAAAATTTGGTGCCCTACTTTTAGTCCAAAGAATTAACATTATTGTCTGGAAAACTGCAATACACTGACTGTTAAGGAGAATAGTTCTGTAACTATTGAAAGTCTATGTAAGAATACCATAAACAAGTGATCAATCAATGAGTAATGTAACATATTGATAAACATTTAATATCTTGAGTATTCCTTCTCAACCAGCCTTTGAATGCTTATATCTTTGAAAACAATGAACATTTTAAATTACACTGCCATTTTAAAGCTATTTCGATCATGTTTACAACTATTTTGATCTAAACAGTGCCAGCTTACTAACAAACCATCATCATCCTCGTTAAAGGGTAATGTAAAAAAAATGAAATTAACAGAGTATTTCACCTTGTAGATATAGCTTATATCCTATTTGCCATCAGTGTAGATCCAGATCAGCCTGTACATATGTGCCAGCTGATTAAGATCTACTCTGTTTGCTTTTAGATCTGTTTGATTATTTCTGACCAATATAAAAAACCTGGATGTGCAGGTTCATGGAAGGGTTACTGATGTTTGAAATAAAGTATCCTGTACATTCACCTACATCATTGAGCAATAAATAAACATACATGATACTTCATGTTTGATTGGTCAATGCACTATCTAACATGATATTCAGTCACGATTCACCTGGGTTAATTGCTTTTAGATTCTCCAGATAATTAGAAGCTTACAGGGTAAGGTCCAGATCAGATCGTATGGAGAACCTAACTGATCTGGATCTTCACTGGTCGCCCATTTGTAAATATCATTTCAATCTGTTAAAGGTTCATGCCTGAAATATTAATAGCTGTTTTTGCTAAAGGATTGCAGCTGTCGCTGGTCTTGTTGCGATAATGAAGTTAACAGTCTGTGGATTCATCAAAACATATACATAATTAATGCACTGATGGGAGATGTCAATGGCAGGTGATAAATGCAAAATTAAATGTGCCTTCGAAGCTTATGTTATACTTTTCACATGTATTTTTTTCACTTTCCTTGACCATAAAACTGATTATACTTGTGACCCAGATCAGCATGAGGTTCAGGGCAGTCTGATCAGGGTCTATGCTGCTCTTACATTAGTTGCTTAAAAAATTCAGTGAAAATATTCAGTTAACCACCCTCATGAACAGTGACTTTAAAGGTTTTTAGCATAATATGGGCTGAAAGTAGTCGGTCACTCTTACAATTGAAAACTGAATGATATAAAAAAAAAATAACTTGAAAATTTTATCATCTCTGATTGTAAAAACAGTCTGGCCTTGAACAAATCTAAGCTCTTCCAGTCTTCGAAAGATTCACCTTGACAGATCAGTACCACTCCTTCTTTGGGGAAAGTGGATAATGAAACCCTTCAACACACAATTATTGTATTTGTATGGTTTTAGAAAAACCAATTTTATATATACATGCTGACTGTAGGTTATAGTAGGTTAAGGACCATATCATTCCTAAAAACACATAGTTGAGCCTCATTCTTACACATTCTGAGACAGCCAAGCCTAGATTTGGGTAAAAAGTTCCAAGAACCTTTTTGCTGCAATGCTCTGCAATGCTACTGGCCCGTCAGTGGCAGTCACTGCTTCTGTGAAAGTGTTTGTAAGGCTGTTGAACTATACTGTGTTAAAATAATGCTAGTATGTTGGTTAGTATAGGTAAGAGATATCTCACCATATGATCTTATTACTACCAAGAATAGATAGGCACCCCACTACCTTATCATATCAGAATGGGAGAGCCTGATTATACAAACTACAAGGTGTTTATATAATTGTCAATAATGCACACACAGCATGCATGGACACGTGCACTGATCAGTCTAATGACAGAAATCTATCAGAACCAATCATATTATCTAATTTGTCTGCTTCTTTCATCCATTCACAGACCTTGCATTGCCGTTAAATATAATCACACACTACAAATTTGCAGACTACAGATATTGTCAATTTATTATTCGTCAACGGTAATTAAGCTATGTTTACATTGGCGTGTTTACATTGACCTTACATGTAAACAATGAAAAAATATTTTTATCGTTGTTTAATACAAAGCGTGAAGCTCCGAATACTTGTCCCATTAGCCGAGTGGTCTAAGACGCAGTCATTAAAACACTTTAAAATGTAGCAACGCTGTTATAGGTTGTAGGTTCGAAACATGTTTTTGTTTACATTTTTAAAGTATTTTGTTGCACAATAATTATTTCCGCTATTAACTGAACCAAAATACATATTATACTTTGAAATGACTGCAGTAAAACTTAAAAGAAATAAATTTAATTTTTTTCTTAAAAGTTATGCCTATGGCAGCCGGACGCATTAAGCATTGAGCTATCAGGACTATGTCATATAAAAAGGCAAAATAGTAGTTTTAACGCGTAAATTTGCCTTAACCAGTGTTTACATTCTATAAATAATTGTAAACATCGCCAATTAAGCTTGGTCGACCTATAATTTCTCTCTGGTCAACAGTAATATAATTTCACCAACCTTGTTTAGCCCATGATCAATTAGTGTGTTGCATTTGCTGTAACCAATTCATCCTTTCAATTGATAAAGTAAAGTATTATGCAAATTGATAGACACAAATTCTCAAACACACCTTCAAAAATAAAAGGGAGGTAACTAAGAGAATAAAATGCATACAATATTTAAAAAAACAAAGGCCAAAAACTCAGAAAGCATTCAGTTACTGCTCCTTAGTTCTAAGTTAAGACAGTGAACAGATCTGTAAAATATTATACAGAAAATGATTCTGTATTATTTCTGACAGAAATTCTTATAAAGCGTAAGTAGATTGAAACACACCGAGTTCCAGACATGTGAAACAAAACAAACACCATTAGCAGATGCAGAAGCAGTAAGGAATTTTTACACAAGCAAAATTTAACAGAGCTTATAGTATTTCAATTTCAATTTTTATTTAATTTCTTTATCTTTGCATTTGAATTTCACCAGTTTTTATCAAGACGAAAGCAAATGCCTCAGTGTGGTACCATCAGCAATTGGCCCTTTCTTGCTCTACAAAAAGCAGCTTCTGTCTAGGACAGAATCTATAACTCTGGCAACACTGTAATAATGATGACTAATACTTCATTACATCATTGATTGCCAGGAAAAGAGCTAATTTCTCTGGACATACAATATTCCAATTATTGGGTGACCATGACAGAACCTTAAGCTACAAAAGGCCATCGGCCTTAATTCCAGAGATATTTATAGACATTTCCAAATCAAGTTTCCAATAATAGCTTCCTAGGATTATCTTTCTGATTATTTCTTAAGAAAAGAGAAATGGAGTTAACAATTAAATTAACTTGGGCTGCTGTTCACAATGTTAACCATGGCATATTGCCATTGTCCCTGATCAGGATCTACACTGTTCACTTTTTTAATCATTAGATTATTTCTAACCAAAGAGCAAACAGTGTAGATACCAACCACACAGCACTGATGTGCTGGATGATCTGGATCTACACTACACTTCCCACACGGCACTGATGTGCTGGATGGTCAGGATCTACACTACACTCTCCACACGGCACTGATGTGCTGGATGGTCTGGATCTACACTACACTCCCCACACGGCACTGATGTGCTGGATGGTCTGGATCTACACTACACTCCCCACACGGCACTGATGTGCTGGATGGTCTGGATCTACACTACACTCCCCACACGGCACTGATGTGCTGGATGGTATGGATCTACACTACACTCCCCACACGGCACTGATGTGCTGGATGGTCTGGATCTACACTACACTCCCCACACGGCACTGATGTGCTGGATGGTCTGGATCTACACTACACTCCCCACACGGCACTGATGTGCTGGATGGTCTGGATCTACACTACACTCCCCACACGGCACTGATGTGCTGGATGGTATGGATCTACACTACACTCCCCACACGGCACTGATGTGCTGGATGGTATGGATCTACACTACACTCCCCACACAGCACTGATGTGCTGGATGGTATGGATCTACACTACACTCCCCACACAGCAGTGATGTGCTGGATGGTCTGGATCTACACTACACTCACATGCAATAAAATACATAAATTATATATGAAGTAAAGGGTTGAGAGGGACTTTTGCAGAAATTTATTAACTGCTAAGCCAACAGTAAATACCTGGCTGATCTGGGTCTACAACTGGTCTAAACAGCGACATTTGTCCTATAAATCAGAATGCTGAAGGTGTGTCTGTGTTGTTGTGAGTGACAAAAGTTAATTATACATACATAAAACATTTACAGGTGGCATTTTTATCAAACAAATTGACAGCTTAAATAGCCCATCACTGTTTATCATGATACCATTTCACACTTACATTAAAGAAACCAGCTTGATGAACAGTTCTTGATACAACTGTCAGCTTCAGTGCCAGAAAATCATTTCAGATTATATACTAGATAGATAGCAAGACATTCCATTTACAAAACAAGAGTGCTGCTGCTGCTGCAAAAATTGCCAACCTCATCGCACAAGGCAAACAAATGTGTTGTTCCAGAGTACTGACATGATGTTAGCAAAAACAAATATTATTTCATAACATATTCAATATGCCTACATTGTATGATGCTCTAATCAATCACAGACACAAGGTATTGTCACAAAATTTTACTACTGATGATTGATGAAATTTGCATGGTCAACCATCAATAAAATGTAGAAAGCCTCAAGGAAAACATGAGAGATTGGTATTTCCATAGCTGACCTACTTCCTTCCTCACCAGTGACTGTTCTGTTATGATTTTACTGTATTAACCCTTTCCTCCTAATATACTTATTTTACTGCATGTGCGAACAGTGTAGATCCAGATCAGCCGGCACATTTAGTCATGATAAAGTTCAACTTTACATGAAAAATTGTGTATATATCAATAATAACAAAATGCTATAGATAACAGAAGCCACATTCTGCTAAAACATAAGAATTATATAAATATACAACAACATAGTGAGCTTGTAGTTGCTGTAAATAGGTTGCCAAAATGTTACAACTGGGAAGTGAATGTGCCAAATGTCCTCATTATCTAGATAGAATTATTTAACATTGCCTACCAGCTGTACTTTTTGTGTCTGGAAACCAAGAATGTCTATAGACTATACCAACTAGTTTAATGACAAAACTTAGTTTAAGTTACAGGCCACAGTGAAGTTTTCAAAAAGAAACAAAATTGTCTATCATATCAATTATTACTTTAATGTCAGAGTTGCTTTACTGAAGTTGATATGACACAATAATTACATCCTTTGAAAAATCATCTGAAAGGGGAATAACTCAAAACAATGAGTACATGTAGTTAACATTCTTGTGGTCAGGTACTGCTTTATTGCTTTTTTTGTGCAGAAATTTTATTTAAAGTTCATGTCTTTTGTACAACTTATTTCAAAGTTATAAGCAACATTAAGTTTAAGGGTGAGACAATTAAGTTTAAGGGTCGGGCATTTAAATGGGAAGTAACTCAAACTTAGTCAATCTGGAGATGTCCTTCTACTACTGATTGACTCTTTAAAATAAATATTATTTTCCAAGTATTAAGCAGTATTAAGCCAATAAGGCAAGTACTTTCAAGGTTATGAGCAACATTTTCAGACTAATTTTAAAGATAACCAGAAGCCGTCACTGCTGCTGCTGATAACAACACCACCGGCAACAATAGGATCCCTACGTGTCTACTCGCTAACACAGGCAACACATATATGGAAGTAGACATTTTAGTAACTTACTTTGGTAAGGCAATGTTAGGAATTATCAAATAAAAGAAGAATTAGTGCTCTTCCCATACAGTTCTTTATCCTCTATTATGAAATTACAGTCTCAGTTTCCATTAATGTAGGGTAACTCCAGGAATGGTAGCCAGCCATGAGGAAAATCTTAGCAGATAAACAACATATTAAATGCTCGCTACTATGATGGTATTGAACTGATTTACATTCCGCAGCAGATGCTGTAGTAATAATAACAACATTACTTCTACATTTGGGTCAATGTCATACCTGTATCAAAACAAACCCTGATCAATTTGTATGTTGTTGTCTGATCAATATGTAAACTCAATTTCGTCCAAGCAATTATACTGTTATTTTGAAATGCAAAATCTTAGAAATCACAATACAAGAAACAATGTTTTACATTTCAAGGGCAAGTGCTGTTAGATCAATTAATCAATTGAAGAATAAAGATATTCTCAGAGATAATTATACACTACTCCTTAAGTTAAAAGTATCTTATATCACAAATAAGAATGCTGTTGCATCCATGCAGTGTGATCGGGGTCTACACACTGTTATTCAGTAAATAAAATCAGTAAAAGTATTTTAAGAAATGCATTTCTGTTCAACACTCCTATGTACCATGAACAGTCACTGCCTCAAACTGAAAGAAAGATGAGTCCATCATAATACTTGCCGGAAGGTTAAGAGTTGTTGGTTAAACAGTTATGCAAGATAAAATAGTTGCAACCAGTCTTCTAAAAAGACAATATTTACGCGCTCATTTTGCACTTTGCTATGGTAAAAGTCTTTCTTCACACTGTTCCCATTTTGCATTGGAAAACATTTGGTTCAGAGCACGGCTTCAATTAAAGCATTTGCATTGCTGAGTCACAGGGGTTCTCACAATTTTAAAACCCACTTGTTTTTCTTACCCTGAAGAACCGGATGAAATATTGATCCAATCAGACCACCAAGAAATTGCTATATTTAACCCTTTCCTCCATAGGTACACCTTGTATTGCATGGCCGAACAGTTTAGATCCAGATCAGCCGGCACATCCATGCCATCTGATCAGGATCTAAACTGTTCGCATTTTGATTTGTTTGGTAACTTATGACCAAAATGCCAGCAGTGCAGATCCTGATCAGACGGCATGGATGTGCCGGCTGATCTACACTGGTCGCACATGCGTAAAAATGCATATTTATGGAGGAAAGGGTTGAGATGGTGTTTTCCTGCAATTGGTTGAAACAAAAGTTGGCAGAATCCCAATATGATACATGGAAAGTAAGATGAAAGTCCCATATATGTGATTATATATAACAACCTGTCATCAGTGGAAAGTTTTATCTTGTTTTGTGCACTTAAGATATCCTATTGTGTGATATTATATCCTTTTACAGAGATGAAGACGCACTCAAATGTTTATCTTCAGTACTATAGAACTAAGTGGTTTACATTGTGACAATCCTCGGTGCTCTAGATATGTTATATATAGTATATAAGGCACTTAATCGCTGGAAATACCTCGTTTAATGTTTTTGTCACATTAATTGTCAGGTTTATTTTCATCATTATTTCACTATTGTTCATGCAGATTCCAGTCTATTTTGATATTTTGGGGCAGAGGGAATGTTTGGGGCCCTCTGCCCTTATTTGTGTCATTGTGAGACACTCACTTGACCTCTGCTGCAAATTCCAACAAATAAATAGTTCTGAATACTTTAACACCAGTAATTTTATGTGTCTTTCGTTTTTGTATTAAAATGTGGCATCAACATTTGAGTTTAAATTACTTTGCATTATTGTTGTTTAGTGAATTATCTTGAAACTGCATGTTTTGTCTGGGCTGATCTTGTGGTCAGACCTTTATCAGTGTTATCTCAAAAAAGTAGGGGTGTCCGTGGCCGAGTGGTTAAGGTTTCCGACTGACAATCACTTGCCCTTCACGGCTGTGAGTTCGAGACCTACCAGGGTCAAGATTTTTCATGTGAGGAAGCTAACCAGCTAGCTTGCGGAACGTCGGTGGTTCTACCCAGGTGCCCGCTCGAGCCTGAAAATTGCCCGGAGGGGCACCTGGGGTCTTCCTCCACCATGGGAAGCTGGTATGTCCACACCATAATGTCCTCGTTCAGAGGCAGGAGGGACATAAAACTGGGAAGTAACAACAACAAACAACTTAGTTCAAGGACTGCTCCTTAGTTGTCAGTGTTGGTGCACATCCAAAATGATATACAATGTACATGTATTATATTACGTTTAATGTGCATTGCTTACAGCTGCAGTCTAAAAACATAAATCAACACTCATTATGCAAAATATTGTATCTGTTTATAAATAATAACGATGGTAATACCATAGTTTTGCAATTAATACTTAATGAGTGATTGTCAACACTCACCCACAACATTCTCCCAATGGCAATTCTCCAGCTTTAGGTCACCAGAAAAAAATTATCTGCATTTGATGCTAAATAAAGGCAAATTCTACCAACCACCTGTTATTGGTGCCTACAACACTAAATTTGTTTACATAGCAGTAACTTATGAAGTATTAATGTACTTCCCAAATAAACTTCAAAGCAATTATTTCCAGGCATATGTCACTCTATTGGGGTACTTATTTTTTTCATAGGTAATGTGGGTTAATTCACCCTAAAAAACTGACAATAAAATATATTGTGGATTCTGATGTAGAAATTGGAACAAGGTTAATGAATTTGTTTAAAAAGAATTATTTTTTTTACAAAAAACAACAACAAATTGTTTTAACAAATATAAACACAGCAACTAACTGGCAAAGTGAACGAGCCCAGATCAGACTACAAAGTTACCAGATACCGGTTTTTGGTTAAATAAGAAAATATGAAGAATACTCACACAGAGTTGAACAGGTAGGCCCTTCCCTGACTTCCTTGAAATGACTGAAAAACAGGAAGAAATCTATGGAGTATAGGATTAAACAACAACAGTCAATAAGCACAAGACTTTTCCAATTTACAGGTTGCTGGCGCAAATATCTAATCTTTTGTCCCCCATATCTTTTTAATGACAGAATATTGCATACTTTATCTGTAACTGTCCTTATCAGAGAATGAACTTAGTATATGTAAAGTGAAAAAGAACTGTAAATGTGTGGAACAATAATCATGATGGTGGCCAGTTATTTTCTGGTTATCTAGTAGTTCATTCACAGACTGGCATCAATCACTCTCACGGTCACAGACAAGGTATCTGGGTCTGTCACAGCTTTTCTAACATCTGAATTTGTCAGTGGCATATTTGCTCCAGTTTTACTTGAAAGACAAAAACCTACATTATCATTACAGAAAATATGCTCTATATAAAGATATTTAAAAGGTATGTTATTCTTGCAACATGTTCATGGTCTCTGACTGTCTAATCTACAGGTATATCAATCAAATATGACCTGAGCCACCAGGACTATGCTTCTTCTAAGCTAGATATCAGTTAATAACAATTGCCTTATGCCCAAACTGTTCTCTTACTGCAAAGCCTCCTGAACACTGAAGGTAAAATGGGTCTCAGATGTTCTATAATTATTCTTAGGTGATGTTATGGAGACATTAATTTTTTTAACGCTTTCCTCCATATATACGGCTTTTTAGGCATGTGCGATGAGTGTAGATCCAGATCAGCCGGCACGTCTGTGCCGTCTGATCAGGATCTGCACTGGTTGCCTTTTGGTCAGAAATAACCTAATAAATCAAATAGCAAACAGGTTAGATCCTGATCAGACGGCACAGATATGCTGGCTGATCTGGATCAAAACTGTTTGCCCTCGCAATTAAGGTTTATCTATGGTGGAAAGGATTAATAACTTTAACCCTGTACACCATAGAAGTATGAAACCAATCATTAAGTTGCAACATTCACTAGTTAAATGTATTGAATGTATTGATCATGGAAGGTTGTACAGTGGTTTGGGCCAACATTAATCTTTTCAGAGATTTTATAACATTAGCACTGAAACAGATCTGGATCTACACTAATCACACATTCGATTAAACTCATTATATGGAGTAAAGGATTAAACTACTATTATTATAATTATTGCGAGAACACTACCAACTTTCATGCACTCTATAAAACAAATCACTACACAGGTCACAATGTATTTAGCGGAGATTAGATCAATGTTATTGTGTTCACTTTATGCCTCAGTATCTAGGTCCATCAATTGATCTTGGCACAATTTCCCTGATTGGTAAGTATTTCTCTATATCCTAGCCTCAGAAACTGGTCTCTGGAGAGAAATCTATGGTTCCAAGAGACTTGTGAGCAAACAAAGATTGGCAGCACATACCAGAATGCAAACAAACAATTTTCATACTGAGAATGAAAGAGGCTGGTCTATTTTTCCCTTGGTGTCATTTTTTCCTGGAAGTTAAACATTGTTATTTCAAATAAAAAATAATAATGTAGAGAAATTTGGTTGTCTTTGCAAAAGCATCCTATAATAATTATGTTCCTATATGTGCATAATTAAGTCCTGCATCTTGCTTTCTGTACAATTTTAAATGACAAGATAATGTAAGACAAGGACAATTGTTTCTGACTTGACATTTTTCTCGGCTATTGATGGTAAATACCGGTATGACATTTAATACAAGGCCATCTGTAAGCATTTACATACTCCTCACTTACACAGGACACAAAACTGGCAACAATGATCATTGTGTACACCACACTGCAGTCAGTGCCAGCTGTTTGTTTTGTCTGCATGTGATGTCTAATGTCCTGTGCTGGACAAAAAGTTTATTAGGAGACAAGAAAACTAATGTTGTTTTTTTCACTGACAGAAGGTTTTCCTCTACATGTTTCTACATGGTTTGCCTGATTCAAAGAGCTACCATAATACACTTCTCCTGACTAGAAGTTCACTTCTAAAAAAACAAGGTCCACTTGGTGCTAGATGGTTAAGGATGATCAAAACCAGTCTCTGATCTATGTAGATCCAGATCCAACTGTTCACCATCTACACTGTTTGTTTTCACAGGATTTGGTTATTTCTGAATAAGAAGCAAACAGTGTAGATCCAGAATTGTGCAGTTTGATCTGGATCTACACTGGTTGTGGAATGGATAAAAGGTGATCCATTTTACGTATGTTTGGGTTTACATAATACGAAAAAGAACCAAAGCATCAACCAAGCAGCAATCTTTCACTGAAAAACTAAGAAACATGTTACTGCATGCCTGATGCACCAAAAACACCCAAAACAGATCATACTGCAAACATGTGCATGCTGGCATTTAATAAACAGCTCTTAATGTCTTCTTTTTTTTCTTGTCTAAACCATTACATCGCATACAAACCTGTGGCTTTCAATCAAAAACACTTCAACTGCCATATATTTCAAATGAAGTCTGGATTTTCTCCCATAGATAATGTAAGAATCACCATTATAAATCTGCAATACACTCACTATCAGGGAATTTTACACCAAACAATCTTATTTTTCTCAGATTTAGATCGGTTGTTTTTGTTATTGATTTCAACTGATGCTCAGTGTTTATCAAACATGTTGTTTTTTCCATGTTTTATTATCACCTGCATTTAAGTCTGAAAACTGTTTCAAACTTTCTACGCAGTTAAGTGCAGACCGAGCTTCTGAATGTGGCCAACATTCCAACCAGGGCAGTGGTCTCATTAAGCATTGGGGGACAGGGATTCCCCTCCTACTCCTATCCTGCCTCCGCCCTGGCAATCATTGACTTAAAAACCAGTTATTTTCAGTCAGCAGACATTTTGTTTGTTTTGTACCCAGATTCCCCTACCACTCTTCTTCTTTCAATTCCCCAGGCCAGGCCCTCCTTCCCTCCAGCCTATCTTACTAAAAGTCGTCCAATCAGCTTGATCATAACTGACAATCATTTGTTAAAAAAATCATAAACCAAGAAACAAACAATTGTTCTGCTTCAAGGTATGGCTTTAGTAGAAACGTTTTCAGTTTCACTTATTTTTATTGCTTAGTTCATCCTTTATTTACCTTCGAAGGATGACTAAGCACAACCTACTGGCATAATTATATTACCTTTGTTTGATTAAATGTTTACGAAGATAAATGTTGTATGTGAAAATTATGCAGGTGTTTCATCATACCACAGAATGACATCTTGTCTTATCTTTAAATTGGAATGCTTGATCTAACCTTCAAAGTTTTCAAATACCAGTACTCATTATACATTCTCTTGTTTTGTTGTTCATGGTTTGTTTTATTATTATTATTTATTACTTTTGATTATAACTTCATTAATATGTATTGCATGTTTGTATTGTCTCGGTACTGTTGTGGTAACAATCCTGTTTGTTTGGATTTAAACCAATAAAATTGATTTGATTTGATTTGGTTTGTTTTATGTTGATTGACCCTTTACCAAATCTGGAACTGGAGAACCAAGCATCAGAATTTATGGACAATGATGTTGTGTAGAAACCAGACAAAACAAGGCAATCAACATTTTTCTTTCCTTTTTGTACCCACAAGTGCTGTGCACTTGACACTTGACTTGATTACCAGGGCCCAAGATCATAAAACTGAGACTGGAGACCAGTCTCGAATCTCAAGCATCTGTCTGGTTGCCATTTCAGCCAATCAGATGCTTGAGATTTGAGACTGGTCTCCAGTTTAAGTTTAATGATCTTGGGCCCAGTCCTTGTCTAAAGCCAGGGTATTACATCACTATTTCCCCTTACGGTTAACTGATGTATTACACCAGTTATACAGTGCATCTGATTTAAGAACTTTTGATTACACTGCATGAAGTTCATTCACACTGAACAAACATAACCATAAATTTTGCTTACTTTGTTCTTTGTTCACAAGCAAATATAAATCTTGATACTGGGCCAGAAACCATGTACACAATTAACGACCTTTCAAACCTAATGAACATGTACCTGTTGTATGATCAAGTATTACATGTAGTATTCTGTCGAAACAGGAAGATCTTTTTTTTCTGTTTAAATGAGATTATGTCATGACTGCTGCCACTGTTGACCATATTCAGTAAGGCAATAGAAAATTAATTCCTAGATTGTCATCAAATCAAATCAAATCAAATCATTTTATTGGTTTAAATCCAAACAAACAGGATTGTTACCACAACAGTACAAAGACAATACAAACATACAATGCATATTAATGTAATTATAATCAAAACGAATAAATAGATTATAGATAAATATACAACAAGCGGAGATTGTTAATCCAGTATGTGGATTTCCATTCCGTAACAGTGCTTGCTTGTTAAACTATAAACATAACCCTATGATAACTTTGACAGTCTTAATTGATATAAATTATGAATGCTGTAAATGCATATTTTTAAAATATCAATGTCAGTACATGAATTGCCTAAAATAAATTGCAATTTCTCTCCATCAGTAAGCAAACTAAATGATGGTACACAGTCATTCAACAGATTAACCATATTATTCCTTTCTGTCTGCAGCTCATTACATTTCAAAACAAAGTGTATCTCATCTTCAACTTCTACTTTACAAAGAGGACAGGTACGCTCCTCTAAAGGAATATTTAGGTGGCGTCCTTTTTCAATTAACAAATTGCTATTACTTATTCTTAATTTGACAAAAGTGGATACTGCTTTTCTGTCAGCATTAACTAACAAATATTTTTCTAATTCATATTTTGTTAAGTTCTAAGTTTGTTTCCATTTGGTTTTGAGTTATCATTATGAAGAAGGTTTTGCCAAAATGTAATGAATCGCTCTTTTAATCTTGTAAAAATTGCAGAACGTAACCTTTTAATGGAGAAAGTGCTCTGATTTTGCCATATGTGTTGAAAACCTATTTTGGTTAACATTGTTTTAATGTTCGAACCAAAACCTCTAGTTAATCCAATACTGGTATGATATGCTTTATGAACAATTGAACTGCTCTTACTTGCTAAAATATGGTGCCAAAAGCCAACTGAGTTGTTAAGACCCTGAATGTAAATAGGAAAAGCACCTAGTTCACTTAATACTGCCATATTGACTGCAGCTTTATTTACACCAAGAAGCATTTTGCAAAATTTGATCTGAATTTTTTCAGGTTCATATAAATGAAACCTTTTTTCAATCTCATAATTTGTGTGCACCATAGAATCTAAAGTACATACTTCACTACAGTATAACAGAATTGGTTTAATACAAGCTTCAAATAGTTTTAAATGTGGTAAAACATTATTGTTGTCATAAAGTAACTGTTTTCTTATGCAAAATAAAGCTTTTAATGCTTTGTTACACAAATGTTTAGTACTCTGGGTAAAAACACCAGAAGGTTTAAATATTATGCCTAGATACTTATATTCATCCGAATTTTGGGAAAAAATGGGGTGGGTGGGTGGGTTGTGTTTTTTATTTATCATTTTCACTGTTTCTAATGAAGCTTGTGTAGGGCAAAGATAAATAAGTGTCTAGCCAACTATGAATTGCTGATTCGCACTTAAATGACATTGTTTCATACTGGGTTTTTGTACTCTGCTGATTTGTACTTGTAATATAAATTTTGATGTATGGATTTTTTTCAAAATAAAAAAAGTTGTGACGGTGTGATTTTCGAGCGGCGCGCTGGGATGAGAATCTAGGAATTAATTTTTTATTGCCTAAGAACACCCTTTTAGAATAGTGAAGAGTTGTAAACAATTAAAAAAAAATGGGATATGAAGGTCTGAGCCTGTATCCTAAATGTAAAGTGTAGATCCAGATCAGCCAGAACATTGTATGATCCAGATATACACTGTCGGCTTATGTTTAAATAATTATATAATTAAAAATTTATAATAATTGAAAAGCAGAAGATTCTGACCAGACTGCATGGAAATGATCTGGATTTACACTGAAAACGCATGGTTACAATAATACAACCAGTATTGATTGTCTAAAGGGATAAAGCAATTTACAAAAGTTACAAATATATTTTTTTAAAAATTGATACCTTTGAAATCAGCTCATCATGGTTCGCCAGATGTGCTCTGCAGTGCACGCAGCTGTACAGCCGATGACACTTGTTCGGCAAATACGCTTGAAAGGTCTTCACCATTTTGTCGCTTTTTTTTTCTCTTCAACTAAAACGCAACTTCGTCTAGGGTATGAAAGATTGTCAGCTATTCCACATAAACTTGGTGATTTTAATTTAGACTTCCGAATCCTGGTAAACGCTGAATCAAGCTTCCAGCTTCCTTATAAAGTCTAAAGTTCCTCTTTCTCATAAATCTACCTGAAGAGTTTGCCTTACAAGCTTTTACTTCCTCATTAGTGTACTATAAATTTACTTCAATTCCTGACCAGGGGAATTACCGCAAACTTTTATAGCATACAACTCTTCCTAAGCCCAGTCCTGTCCTAAATTTTCTTATCTCAGAATATATCAAACAGCTCTGTGCCGTTCATTTTCACCAACACTTCCCTTCTTTCTAACTTTCTGCCGTCTTGCTAAACAATGTAATTCAGTTTTACAAGAGTTTTAAAACAGAATGCAGCTATAATATCATTAGCAGCCACTCTGTTCAATCTAATAACCATTATATTTTCACCTGTACTGTCTGGCACTACTACCACCTTTTTGCAAGTACTGTATATTTTTCCAATATTCTGATATTATTATATCATAGAAATAACTCGGTAACCTCCTGTATCAATGGCAACTCTTTTCAATCTTTAATCACAGCCGTAAACAGTTATCAGCAGTCACTCATGTCAACAAAATGCTGTTTATTAGATACTTATCAGTTATTTATTCCAATATATCACGTAGAGGAATCTCAACAATTCCAAATTCTATCTATCTATTGCAATAATTTTCTTGGCAACGAGAAAATCTGTTCTCCAAGCAGCTAAGCCTCTGGCAGCTTCTGTGGTCGCCTTTGTAAAACTGTCACGATTACAGCAGCTTTACAGTATTCCGCTAATCAGTCAGCTGACTCGAGGGTCAATCAATATCTGGAATGGAAGAGACAAAGGACAATTTAGATCACTATATTCAATTGTCAGCATCATTGTCAATTAATGCTCATTGATTTTTCTGAAATGATTTTTATGTACTGTGAATTCATCATTATTCATGGGGTATTTAATTTTATGGATTTCATACCAAGAACATATGAACCTCCCATGGAATTAAAACTGTTGGTACAAACAAACTATGAATTCACTATTTTTCATTTGGTACTTATTTTTGTGGATTTCACAGGCAAATCGATCAACAAATTCAAAAACACTGTTCAATTATTAATATTACTGTACATAATTATAATTGTTTTAAAGAAAATTCAAAACCACAGAGATAGGAAACCTAGAAAATGTCACTAACCAAACACCATAAAAAACCTACAAACATAAGTGCATTTACAATAATGTTAAATAATTTAGAACTCCAAAGAAATAGTATTTTCCCCATAAAACCAAAATTCCATGACAATGAATATTTAAGCATTCACAGTATTATAAGAAACATAAAAACAATTTATAAGCATAATGTAGAAGGAAGATAACTTTTGAAAACAGTTTCATATATTTACTTAATTTTTGCTGCCTAATCTAATCATTTATTGTCAGAGGCAGCAAGCTTCTATAAAACAATGTTTCTTGCTAAATTAAAAGCAAAGAAATTGTTTGCTTGCCAGAACTTATTGCCTTATTTCTGAGATCTCATTCGAATCTCAGAACGTATTCAATCTATTTTCCCCTTCATACAATCAAGTCACTTCAAAAAACATTTGGTCTGTCGTAAAACAATGGATTACCATAACTAAAAAAAACAACAATTTCATTATTTCACCAAATGAAATTTGTAAAGACCAGAATCCAAACAAAAAGTTCTTTATCTCTGCATTTGTTGAAATTTTCTTTTATAATTTCATGAAAGAATTTTAAAATGAATATCAAAATAGTAATCCTTTTTTGAGATCATTCAATTTATTAAAACATATCATTCAAATTATTAAAACAAACAATTTAAATGAATAAACATTACCACTGCTATATTCAAGAATCTTCAAGAATTTGCATGAGCTGAACAAAATTCAGTTTGTACTCTAAATCCTACTGACGACATACTGGAAATTTACTGGATCTGACTTTATCGTGTGTACCTTTTATGGCTGCTATTTTATGATACCAAACATGTGGTTGTGTGGGCAGATATCTGACAGAGACTGACCCCGCTCTTAGGACATCTCAAGGAAACACTTTAAGTATCAGACTCACTGCAGAAGTCCTTTATCCCCTCAGAGGAAAGGGAGAAGACAAAATGTTA
This sequence comes from Corbicula japonica, assembly GCA_038501625.1. Lineage (NCBI taxonomy): Eukaryota > Metazoa > Mollusca > Bivalvia > Venerida > Cyrenidae > Corbicula > Corbicula japonica. The sequence continues at coordinate 305,769 of JAZAYU010000234.1, read as the reverse complement.
AGACTACTGTCACTGCTAAAGCTGGCAAAACAAGATTCCAATTTTATTTCATAAGCCTAGACATAAACCCCAGAACATTATATTAACAGTCTCACAATTAACAAGAAAACAGCAATTTGTACATTACAGTGCTATACAAATCAAAATTACTTTAGATGAAAATAAATATATTATTTAAAATAAACCAGAGCATTTTGTTTTTCCAACCACTTAAAACAATTTTCAACTGATTAACATCTGTCCATCTCTCTGTATTTGAAGAATTCCTACAGAACTCCATAGTGATACTCGTCATCTACCGTAAAATTCATTAAAAATACCCCTCCCCTAATAAATGCCCCCATGTTATTTCATAGGGGATAAATTAATTAATCTATACTTATTATCCAATATTATTTAGTATCTCATACAGGGGTAAAAGTTAGAAATTCTGAATATCCTGAAAAACTGTCAATTGATATCTATATAGTGAATTAAGAAAATCAACCATTTTTAGACTCCTGAATAATTCTGAAAACTTTGACCCCTGCTAATATTTGAATAAAAAAATAATATAAAAAATAAGTGTCCTCCTTTCAGAAAATGTAAAAGGGATTTTTTAAGACGGCATTTAAAAGAGAACTTATGGTATTTAGAAACCACTGCAATAACTGCATGTCAGGATTGATTTTCTTTCTAGTGCACTAAATAAGTGTGTTAAACTGGGAGAGATGTCATTGTCATTCTGTTTTTCTGGGAAATTTCTGGAGGCTGTCTAATGACTCATAAGATTTCCGAGTTAACAAGACCAAAACAAAACAGATCAATAGGCTGCGGAGAATGTCTTTGTCTCTTTGTCAACATAGAATGCAGGTCACAAGGTGCTATATAGTGTCATTTAATGTCAAAGGAACTATTTTTCTCACAAAAGCTAAAAAATGTTATATATTCACATGGGCATAAAAATCATGATTTGTATTTTTCTATTAAGACATTTATCACTGCGCAAATTACAAAAAATTTAAACCTGCATGAAATTATAATGCTACCACAGTAATTAAACTGTGAATGGAGATCAGTATCAGATCTCAGCAATCTGATTGGTTCAAATGGAACATAGCAGGTAGTCTCAGAACTGACCCAATTTGGAGGCTTGAGATTTAACTCTTTCTCCATATAAATGAATTTTATCACATGGCAACCATTTTAATACCAGATGAACTGGCCCATCTTCCGTCTGATCAGGATTTACAGACTGTTCGCTTTTTGGTAGGAAATGAACTAATAAATAAAAAAAGCAAACAGTGCAAATCCTGCTCAAGACGGCAAAACTGTGCTGGCTGGTCTGGATCTACATTGTTCACCAACGGCATAAAAGCATATATATGGAGGAAAGGGTGAAGACTTAGTTTTATATCTTGGTTGTGCTTAGTTTAATAAATATGTGCTTTACTGATTTCCGTTTCACTCACAGCACACCGATCAATTTATAATTGTTTTTCAGAACAATTTACTGAATTGATTGAATACCTTGAAGGCAAAGCCTGACCTAAGTACACACAGGTTGTTAACCCTTTCCTGTATAGATACACCTTTATTGCTAGGGCAAACAGTTTAGATCCAGATCAGCCGGCACATCCTTGCCGTCTGATCAGGATCTAAACTGTTCGCTTTTTGATTCATAAGGTTATTTCTGACCAAAATGCAACCAGTGCAGATCCTGATCAGACGGCACAGATGTGCCGGCTGATCTGGATCTATACTGGTCGCACATGCGTAAAAAAGCGTATATATCTAGGAAAGGGTTAATGTGACACTGACTGTAGGTTAGTAACCAGAACTGCTAGCAAGAGGTTTTTGAATACTACTCAACTTTAAAAATGAGAGATTTGTTTTCATTTAAACTTTTTTACATCTAATTTCAATTAAAATTCAGTGTAACCTGTTACCTGTTTAACAGAACCTAAAACGCATGGCCCAAACAGTATCTCCATTTGAATCTTATCTACTGTGTTATATGAGATCACACATGTAGAAGAGACAGATGATTTTGATGCCAAAATAAAATTGATAGCTTGGTTGTGATACAAGTACTGAAAAGTAGTTGTATTTAGAAATATGTTTGGTCTGAACTGGTATAATAACCAAGGGTGAAAGTCAGAAATTCTGAAAATCCTGAAATGCTAAAAACATTTCAATTTATATAGGAAAATAAAGAAAATCAACCATTTTAGACACACATAATCCTGAATTTCATTAATAATCTGAAAATGTTTATTAATTAAAATAAATAATGTTCATTAAAAGTATGGGAAACATTCTTCCTTTCAATTGGTCTATGTTGATATTGTTCAGGTTCATAGGCAATAAAAAACATAGAAACCAATACATGACAGAATGTAAATATAAAACTATCTTCATTATATTTCAAGTTCACAACAGCATCATGGTTAAACACACTATTTGTCCTTTTGACATGTTTTTACAAAACATTAACTTTAATTTTATGCTCGATACAAGACCAAGGGCAACTTAATATTAATTCAATATCTTTTGGTAGTAAAAATAGCATTAAAATATTCTGTATACACTGCATGATTCATTTTGGCTTTCCAAAAAGCCAGTTTGATCTGCTCGTTCCCATTTAAAGAAGTCTATACATGAATGAGTTGCCCATATCTGTCAAGACAATTCCTTATCAAAGTTAAGCTAAACTGACTGTATCTGTCAGGGTTGTCTTTTCTCTGCTACTGGAAAGGGCTCTTCCTTTTAATTTTGTGTCAAATAAATGAAGTGAAGTTAATGTAAGAATCTCAAGAAATTAACAAGAATGGCAAACATAATTTGTCCCTAATAAGAATGAAAAAAACAACATCTGAGCTCCACATTACATCTTTCTTGCTGAACATTACACATTGCTGATCTGAACATTACATCTCTCTATGCTGAACATTTCACAATTCTGAGCTGAACATTACATCTCTCTGAGCTGAACATTACATCTCTCTGAGCTGAACATTACATCTCTCTGAGCTGAACATTACATCTCTCTGAGCTGAACATTACATCTCTCTGATCTGAACATTACATCTCATTGTGCTAAACATTACACATATCTGAGCTGAACATTTCATTTTATTGGCTAAACATTACCTATTTCAGAGCTGAACATTACATCTCTTCGCTGAACATTACACATTTCTAAACATTTTTTTTAATGAACATTACGTATCATTGTGCTAAACATTACACATATCTGAGTTGAGCATTTCATTTTATTGTGCTAAAAATTACACATATCTGAGCTGAACATTTCATTTTATTGTGCTAAACATTACATATTTCTGAGCTGAACACTGAACATTAAATTTTATTGTGCTAAACATTACACATATCTGAGCTGAGCATTTCATTTTATTGTGCTAAAAATTACACATATCTGAGCTGACCATTTCATTTTATTGTGCTAAACTTTACATATTTCTGAGCTGAACATTAAATTTTATTGTGCTAAACATTACACATTTCCGAGCTGAACATTACACCTCATTGTGCTAAACATTACATATTTCTGAGCTGAACATTAAATTTTATTGTGCTAAAAATTACACATTTCTGTGCTGAATTTTACAACTGATTCTGCGAAACATTAAACATTTCTGAGCTGGAAATCATATCTCATTGTGCTAAACATTAAACAATTTTCAGAGCTGGACATTACACCTCTCTGTGCAGACACCTCTTTGGGCTTAACACTACACCATTCTGAGTTTATTTTACACTTCTTTGAGCTGAACATTACATATCCGAGCTTAACATTAATTTTGACTACCTATAGTTTTGTCAAAAGTTTTATTCAGACCCTAATAAAATCTTTATATCTCAAGCTAACTAGGTTAAGTCAGATTTTGGAGGGAAACTAGTGTCCTGAAGGTTTTTGACTTGCAGTTCGATTAACTGAGGTCAATGGTTTGTGTATATAACATATTTGTAATCTGTTACAGATCACAAAACACTGACCCACACAATGTAATGTCAGTAAATGTCCTCAATAATACAATCATCTCAGTGGTTAGCACTTTTTGAACATTAGCAACAAGTATAAATCTAAATTCACCTGTACATCCGCACATTCCCAAAGTCTGATCTGAGGGTCTAACATCATAAAACTAAGATTGGAGACCAGTCTCAAATCTCAAGCAGCTGATTTCCTGCAACAGTGAATGGTCTCCATTTCAGCCAATCAGATGCATGAGATTTAGGACTGGTCTCCAGATTAAGTTTTATGATCTTGGACACAGGGTCTACATTGTTAGCTATTTTCTAACACAAATTTCACCAAACCACCGTCATGAGCAATTAGTTGGCTCAAATTCATTGTCGAGGGTTAAGACTTGGACCTTTACCTCAGCCATATAGTGCGTTACAGACAGGACTTAACCTTTTTATTCCATGGACGAGGCTTGTATCTGCAACCATTGTAAATCTATGCAGTCTGATCAGGATCTGTGCTGTTGATCTCTTGGTCAGAATAATAAATTAAACTTAAAGTGAACAGTGCAGATACTGAACAGACTTCACAGATGTGCCAGGCTGATCTGGATCTACACTGGTTTCAATGCAATATTAGGCAGTATCCTTGGAGTAGAGGTTAAGGTGACATTCAATCTACTTCAATCAAGTGTGCCCTCTGTCCCAGTTCATTGACTTGATAGAAAATAGTATAGACCTAAAAGCCATAATTAACTACAGATTGAATTATGTACACCAACCCAGTAATCTCAACCAATCCAATAATCTTTAATGCACATTAAATGGTTCAATATATTGGCAGAACACTGTATCCAAGTCTTGCAGCTATTAATAAATTACAGTCTCTATCTTTTATACATTAAACCTGAAATGTCTTTTAACAGTTCATGCAATTTCATTCTTGTAGCAACATACAGTGTATACATCACATATAAACAAAACATGCCCAAACTGCAAGAAATTTCAGTACCAATTTCAATATTTATAAGTAATAATTTAGTCTATTTTAGTCAACTTCTACATTGCTTCTTAATAAAATTTTGAATTTCAGTTATAAACTTAAACACTAAAACGTGATTAATTAAATAGAAATAAAGAGCTACTTTGCTTGTACAGCAAGCAATAAAATCCACTTACTGGTTTAAAGCCTGAACATTTATGCCACATCTGATCTAATATCTGACAATAACAGCTGATCTTTATAAATGTAAGTAGGTCACCACTGGAGCATGTAAACAATAACAAGATCCGAATCAGGTCATTGATATTTACAACGTAAATGCAGGATAAAAATAGATTTAACCAATTTCGAAACTTACCCATGCTTTTCCGATTTGCAATTCAACATAACTAACTTGAAAAAACACATGCAAAACATGTCCAAATAATACTTACAAGTCTGTTCACAGGCCAGACAGGAAAAAGTTTAACCATGAAACCAAAACCGACACAAAGAATAGTGACCTTACTAAACCAGAACTTACTGACTCACAAAGAGCTTTGTTAAAAAATCACATTAGTCAAATAATATGTGTCTGTATGCAACCAGCACAAAGAAGCCAGACAAAGAACTTGGCTATCAACTTTGTGCCAGCTGTGGTGTGGAGTGCTTTCATCTAGTTTGGTTCAATAACTTCCCATTTATAATTTTTTTAAAACATTTTGTATTACGCAGATGGCTGAGGACAAGATTTCCACATAATTACCGGTATGTACGTTCATAGAGTACTTTGTGTGTGGATTTTGTTGGTCAAAATTAATGATCCACTAATTTAAAACCCAACCTATAAAGAGAAAGGAAATTCAACCTTGCCATCACACACACAAACAACTTGACCCTTTACTCCATGCATGCAGCTTTTATACTATGTGCAACCAATGTAGATACAGATCTGACAGCATATCCTTGTCATCTGATCAGGTTCTACACTAGTCACTTCTTGGTCAGAAATAATCTAATGAATCTGTAAGGAAACAGTGAAGATCCAGATCAGACAACACAGATGTGCTGGCTGATCTGGATCTACACTGGTTGATGTGATATAAAGCTGCTAACTGAGCATGTCAATTTGTTACAACTAGGAATGTCTGCAAAATATTAAACATAATAAATGCTTAGGTTGACCTGGGTCTAAACTGTTTTAAAAGTGAGGCAAGCTATGCTTACCATTAATAAGTCACAAGTTAAGAAGATTCATTTTAAGATTAATAACAACATCAAGCCATAAAGGTCAGTCGGTCATAAATACTGTTATCAAATTCAAAACAAAGAAGACTGAAGTTGGCTAAACAATAGCCTTCATCACACATCCACCACAACAATAACAACTTAAGATAATTGGGAAACTGATGTCATGAAGTGAACTGGCCTTGTTATACCAATATGATAATGCACTGCTGGTTCAGACAATCATGACGTAAATCTGGCTTAGTTCATGTGTGATCAATTCGGAGACAAATCAACATGCTTATCCAATAATCTTAAATCAGGGTTTATAATGGTCACTACAAGACCAGCAGACTCATCTGCAATATGATCAGGGTCTACACTGTTCACTATCAGAATACTAGAGATGGGATCCTTTACAGTAAAATATTAATTTAATACAGATGTTAGCTGTTTCAAACACAAAAACCAAAATGCTTTCATAATGGGAATAACTTATGGTGACAGATAGACTCTAAACATACATCACTGGCTCTTATCATTTCTATAATATAAATTCAAGGTGGCTTTTGAAGCAAATTGCATCACTTAGAAAAGCCAAAATATGTTACACATTTAACATTAACCCTTTTCGCCACATATACGCCTTTATGGCTTGGATAAACAGTGTAGATCCAGATCAGCTGGCACATCTGTTATTATGCTATGAAGGAATAATGTGCAACAAAATGATCTACACAGTGACCATGGGACAAAACATTTCCATCCAGCACAGTTCAATTCCAATAACATTTCTTCCTTTTGGATTAATGCTGAATGTTGCAACAATTCAAGATGACCAACAGTGGATTGAACCTAGTTTTTCAAGTTTCTGAACATCAACATGCATGCTAGTTTTTGAACTGTATTATTTAATCAAACGACATGGAGAAAACAAACCTGACAATATTCATCAGGAAATAAATGAAAACATGTACATGTATAGGATCAGTAGCAAACTGCAGTAAAATTTCTTAAGTGTTTTTATCTTCATTTGAAATACTTTCTTAGGTTTACCCCAAACTGAAAACTGACAGCAACTTTTTTGGTAGAAGTGCTTGTTTGTTGGCAATGTTTCAATTTAAAGGCTCAATCCAATTGTGGATCAACAAACCTCCTTCAGTTTTTCCTGTGATTTCAGGACTCCCTAGTTGGTAAATTGTTGTTTGTAATTAACATTAGATATCTTCATATAGACCTTTACTCCATATTAATGCCTATTATCACGAGGGACCACTGTATATATCCAGATTAAAGCATGTTATAATGTGTCTCATCAGGATCTGCACTGTTTGCTTTTAGATCATAGGGATTATTTCTGAACTAGAAATGAACAGTGCAGATCCTGATCAGATGGCTTGTGTATGTTCCAGCTTGATCTGGATCTACTCTGTTAGCCAATGCAATGCCAGCTGATCTTGATCTACAGTTAGCCATTGCAATAAAGATGTATCTATGGAGTAGAGGGATATTTTTCACATTTCAAAAACTAACTCTAAAAGATAACATGTGCCTTAAACCAGACATGTGACTTTAACCGCTGTATCTCTGATTCATCTGATTAGGAAGTTGTACTCTACACGAAAATGGTATTATTTACCACTACACCCAATAAACATTCACTTGTGACTAATTTGAATTTGAAATTTTCCCTTCTCATACCTGCATATCTTAATTCTTTATTTATTATTAAATCATCCTCAGGTTTCAATACTTTGATGCATCAGGACTACAATGTCCTGAATAACCCTGTTAACTCAAACTTAGTATGTTGTGTTTTTTCAAGCTCCTGATGGGGTCTTTTCTGGTCATGTTTGGGCAGATCTGATTCTTTATTGATTGCAAATGTGCACAACTCTTAAATGTGCGAACTGCTTTCTTGGATAAAACCTTTACCATTTTGTGGTATCATTCATTTTGGCAGGTTTAACTTTTGCAGGGCAAATGTGTTAATTCCAATCCCCAACATTTCACCATGAAATACTGACTAAATTTGATTGTGGGATAAATATTTGCATAAAAATGTCATTTGAGGCATCAATCAGCATAAAAATTCATATACCAAATAAACCAATAAAGATTTTAGAATAATCAGCAAAAGGCCACCACAACTAAATAAAGGGAGATAATAAAAAAAACCCACAACACTAAGACATTTTATACAGTGTCACCGCTAGTTAACTGTAAGTAAGTAAGTAAGTAAGTAAAGTCTTTATTTAACGAGACTACACATTTGGTTTCCCAATCTTCCATGTGGGCCTCTAAAAAACAACATTATTTACAATTTTACAGCATCAAATAAATAACAATTTTACAGCATCAAATAACTGTTGAATGAAGGTTTGCTTAAAATATTGATACAATATAAACTCTCAAGCACAGGTTTTTTTCTGTTGATGGCATTGGTTTGCCTTTTTAAAAAATATTATAAGAATTCTTTTTTTTCAGATTCAGTAGTATGGACAAATGCATTGAATTAAAATTTCCCGCTTTTTCATCCCAATCTACCACTTTTTTGAAGACAATCACCCAACTTGCGGAGTTAAACAGTTCAACAGTGGTATGCTTTAAACTGTTCGAAGATGGTCAAAAATCATTCAAGATATAAATTATGTCATGATACAAAAAAATTATGCAATCAGACTGCATATCATGAGAAGTTTTATGCAAATTCATAGCTTAAATGCAAACACAAAAATTATCCTTTCACTCTATGGGACATAAATGTTATCCATGGGTGAACAATGCAGATCCAGATCAGCCTGCATATTTGTGCTGTCTGATCAGGATAGGATGTAAACTGTTCACTTTTTGATTGATTAGGTTTTTCTGACCAAGCTAGCTACACTGTTTGCACATGTGATTAAACAAGATTATATGGTGTAAAGGGTTAATCTGCCAAAATCAATTGCCAGGCCTTGCTGTATTCATTATATAATTAACTAAGCTGTAAATCATTAATCACAGTTCCATTACACTCCAAACTATCCTACCTACCTCTACATTTACTCGGCTGTTAAGCTGTTTTAACAGTTCACCACCAAACAGCTGTTGTTAGGTGAAACACACTTCAGATAAACATGACCTACTGACTTTATTTTCTGTGTTTACTAAACTGGATACACTAAACGGCCAATGTGTCAATACTTGATTTCTTTAATACATTTGTACATTACAAAATTCAGCCAACAATTGCTCCAGGGGAAATCAACTGTGTGAGGTGAAATGGCAGACATAAATACATGCAAATTAGAATTTGTCCTGATTTACAAGAAATTTTATCCATTCAAAGGCTGTAATGTTAATCAAGTTTGACACTCAAACACTATGTTATCAAACTAATTACCCCTAATCAATATAAAAACCAGTGCCCAAGGTTATAAAACTGAGCATGGAAACCAGTCTCAAATCTCAAGCATCTGATTGGTTGAAATGGCGACCAGTCGCCATTTCAGCCAATCAGATGCTTGAGATTTGAGACTGGTTTCCAAATTCAGTTTTATAACCTTCAACCCTGAACAGTATTGTAATGGTATAATATCTTTAAGATAATGAACAATGCATGAACAATGTGAAAGCCTTCTATACTCATTGTTTCGTTTAAAATAGATGATTTAAAAATCAACATGTTTTCATCATATTGTTACACAATTTACATCAGCCATAACAATTATTTTATTTTTGAAAAAAATGAAATCATGACTTGTTAAATGTTTTGTGATGTAACTATCAATTGTTTATACATAACAACAACAAGCTTTTCCATGACAACACATTTCAGGTAACACATTCACGTTTTTCATGTTGTATGCTGAAATAATGTAATGGACTTGTTTCAGAATGTAAAACATACTGTTCTGGGCTTTTAAAGAGACACTTTACTCACAGATTCAGCTTACATTCAATGTGTGACAAATCTGGATCTACACTACCTCAGTCTGCGGCTTCTTGGCCAGAAATAACCTAAGAAATCTGAAAGCAAACAGTGTAGACCCTATTAAGACAGGGTTAATAACCCTTTACTCCATATATATGACGTCTATTGCATGTGCGAACAATGTAAATCCTGGTTAATACTGTTCATATCTGATAATTATCTAAAACATGAAAACAAAAGCTTCCAACATCTCAGTTACAAGCTAAATTGGACCTCTAACAACATGATGGCAATGACCAAGCTGTAAAATCAATACTACCAAAATAGCCAAGAAAACATTGACTGTCTTTTCCTTTAGGGCAAACACACACACACAAGGTCAGCGACAGGAAGATATTGATAGTATCGAATTTGCACTGATTTAATCCTCAATTAACCATTAATTAAGTGTCTCTAGATAATGCAGATTATCTCAACTTACACAAAATATTACCTTACACCTCTGTGTGGACATCAACTGAAGAGTGGGTGCATATGCATCATAATTACACATACAGTTCAATAATAATTCTTCATAAACCTACACTTACATAAAAAAGAAAATAACAATCAAACAACACAACAACAACCAAGATCTAGAAAACTATCAAACTGGCAACAGGCTGCTATTATGCCTCATGAATGTACATTCATGTTCATGAAATATGTCAGTGGTTTTCATCATGTTACAGGGCTTTATTCTGTCAATTTCATATCCGATATTCGGTCATGTTACCAATGGCAAAACATATACTTTTTCCCAATTAGAGAAGAAAAATTCCCTATTGTATCAATACAAATATTTCTGATAAAACAGAAAACATTACCTGTATCATTTCCTTAATAAAATATAGCTTGTTTGTTAATCAGGCATCATTGGTTTCTTTCTCCAGAAATCATTGATAATATTAAGTACTGTATGTGAAAAACTTTTTATTCTCCAAAGATGCACGAAAATTCCCAATTTCTGGAAAAACAATGCCAAATTTCCAAATTCCAGGGGTAAGGGTCATATTCCCAAAATGGTAAAAAAAGCCCCGTGTTATTGCTACTAAACAACATGTATGTCTTGACTGCACTGTTTGCTGTCATATTTATTTTCTTGTGTATAGTCCTCTCAGGATTGTAGCCCTCTTTAAGTGAATAAAATTTGTTGACTTTTTAGTCAATTTACATGAGCAATATTTCTTTTAATTTCGCAAATCAGAGACAAAAAATGGTTTCTATGAAAACAATAATTTTGTGCATTTGATTTGAAGCAGTTAGGCAGAGTTCAACAGAAGCAGTGGCACAAACAGCCATTGCACCATATAGGTTCAAATCTCGATAGAGACTGGTTATGTGTTTTACTTGGGCATTTCCCAAAAGATGGATCTCTGAAATTTTCTCACTATGATGTAAAAGTGTTACAAATCTTTTTCTGGTTAAGGATTTATAACTTTGGAAACTATTACTTCAACTATCAACCAATGATGGGTGGGTTGGAGCTAATTCACCAAGACAACATGTACTTGTTTTTTCATATATGCAAACACTGTTTCCAATGTTGGGGCAGGAGTGAGGTTGGTGCACCCTGGAACCTGGGTTATAACCCCCACTCAAGTGGCATTGTTTGTGTAAATTAGAAGGGTCTACAGACTACATTATCCGATAAATGGACTCGGGTAATAAATTTCAGAAAAATGTTCCCATGAATAGGCGGGCATTCATTCTGTTGTGCACACCTCAGCCTTAGCAGTGCTACAGTGATTTGAGTAAAACGGAGAGTGTACATCGATATTAGAAAATGCTTTAAATAGCGAAAATCAAATGCATTTTGGGAACTTCACGTGCAAACCGACAAACATGCTTACCTTGCGAATATTACGAGGTCCGTTTGAAACAATGACAAGCTCACTATTTCTGTGGGGCTCCAAGAATATTACCAGAAACGTGCTATTCGTCTCATCAAAACAAGAAATTTGTTATGAATTACGTCACCTACCATGTGACAGGAGGCGGTCCGATTAGAAACCAAAACAAAACAAACCAGTCTGTCGTAAGCCGTACCAATATCGGGTTGAGATGGTAGGAAACAATATTTATATAAAAAATAATAAACACTATTTTTTTATTATATATTTATATATATTTTATAATATCTTATTTTAATTTCACCTAACAAAAACAACATCAAAAATTCTGCAATTCGTATAATATAAAGTTTACGATGTGATATGAAGTCATTCCAAAGACCTAGATTTTTCTATAGGTCTTTTAAATTAATCATGGTTATCCGATCAACCTCTTTTGTGATTGTCCCGGTTTGCTCAATATGTAACATTAGCATTGCAAGGCAAGGTGCTGTCGCCGTACGGGTTCGCTCCCCAGTAGGAGCAATATCATCATCTTCTTCTTCTATTTCAGTAATGGCGAACATTCAGTTACTGAATATGATGGCCATGCGTGGGGAGGGGTGGGGTTAGTCAAAAGTGATAGGTGCTAGACCTCCGGGGCTACTCAGTCCACCCAGAAGTGACATAGCAACGTGCAAAAAAATGTGCAAAAACCTAGCATCATAAGCTCTTAAGACTTAAATATATGCAGACAAACTGTTGTACAGGAAGAAAGAATACTAGTCAGTTTAATTAGCCCAACTGTGTGCGCAACAAGGGCTTTTCTATATATACGATGGTCGCTCTTCGCGCACAACCCAGTTTGTATTCAAATCAATGCGGAAAATTTTCCTTCTGTGTCTATATGCCAGCGATAAGAATCTTTGTCTCAACTTTTGACGGCTTCAAATTGTTATTTAAACCTTATATATCTTGAAAGAAATTACATACCTGAAAAGCTTATTCCAATTAGAATCAATATATGTGCTACTTTTTAAGAAACTTGTTCGTCATCATGAAAAAAATATAAACCTTTACACATGTCAACAGTTTTTTATGTTACACCGCTAAAAGTCTAACTGACTATAGATTATCGATTTATATAAAAGAGACGCTTTCATTGAATATCATTATTAGAATCAACATGTAAAGGGCATAAACAATAGTAAGTTTAAAAGTGATATTAGTGGAATATTTTTTATTTTATTGATACTTTCGAGACTATTTATGTTTTATAACAACAAATGAACATAGCAGTGCTGAAATTTTCAAATGGCAGTGAAAAAATGGGAATTTATAGCAGTGCGATTTCTACCACAGTTATGATTGTAACTGCTTGAGACGTAAAGGGCAGATATCTGTAAAAAGTCAGTATGATAATGGGTCTGTGCTTGCAGTCGAATTATTGAGAATATCAGTTTAATTAAACCAGATAAAAGCAAAATTTATAATGTGATGTAACTAAGGATGGAAGACTGATGCAGCCAGCGCTGACTTAGATCCCAGGATCGTGTCAGCGCAACTAATTGTGTGCAATAAGGGTTTTTCTTTGTAATTCATGGTCCCAATAAAGGAAAGAAATCTATAAACAGTCAGTAGGAAAATGAGTCTTTTCTTGCAGTCGAATTATTGAGACTAAGATATTTGTGTAAGTAATATTTCTTTTTAATTATAAGATTAGAAAGCCTTGAGGTTGTACACATACATGCATAAAGAATTGTTGAGATAACTTTTTAAAAAGTTAAGCGGTACTGCCTTGTTTTGTTCCAGTGGAAAAATATATTTATGAACAAAAAACATCAGTTTCTATCCATCTTTACAGGTAAGGTCCGATTTTCAACATCTTTACATTGGGTTAAAGTTCGAGATACTCTAGATTATTCGGACGTATGCGAGACATTTCCAGCTCTCTCCGTGTAACATGCGGCACTGAATTTTTAATGCACGAGCAATTGGTGAAAATACAAGTGTCTTCTTTTAGTCTTAAAATGACTTAGACCCAGTGTTTATACATTACTTTATTTTCAATAGAAGAAATTTGAAAGCGATGGAAATCATTTAAACGATAGGCCTAAATATTTGTATCGTCCTACTTTCATTTCAGCACAAAACAAACAACAATGGCATCTTCGTCGTCCCATCTTCGTGTAACTGGATCTGACACGGTGCGTTCCAAACGACTTTCTGTCATAACGCTTGGCGGAAATAACATGCGTTTCATTGGACTTGATGAGGAAAACAATGCAGCTCTTTTCCCTCATGTTGTCACCGATGTTAGTTTCTAATTTATCTTTTTTTTTATCTCAAAATGCATACAGATCAAAATGAAATTATGAATTTATTGCATTTTGATATCAAGGCTTTTTTTCACCATTTTGGGAGTATGACTCATACCCCTGGAATTGGGAAGTTTTGTGTTGTTTTGCCAGAAATTTTGATTATTTTTTTTTGGGGGGGGGGGGGGGGGGGGGGGGCATCATCATGTGGGAACAAAAAGTTTTACACATTCGATTTTATAAATAATTTCTGGATTAAAGAAACAAATGATGCCTGATAAACTACTAAGCTATAATATTTTATAAATGAAATGAAACAGGTAACTTGTTGTTTTATTTTGTCAGATGTTTTTGTATTGATTCAATTTGAAAATTTTCTTTTTGTCTAATTGGGAAAAAAGTACATGTTTTGCTATTGGGAACATGACCAAATGTTGGCTATAAAATCAAACGTAAAAAAAGCCCTGGATATGCATAATTAAAGCTATAATATTGTTATTAAGAATTGTATTATGTTGAGAACATCAGGAAATATTGTGGCAAAGATAAATATTTGTTACAGGTTTAATAAAGTGTGGTACCTGTTATGAAGTGTATATCTGGTGTCAAAATAAAACATCTTCCACTCATGATTAAGAAATAATTAATTACAATATCAACTCCATGTTCCCACTTGTGCCAGCCAGATAAACCCTAGTGTATTTGAGCTGTGCTAAACTCTTTCTTTTGCAGTGTCCAGGGAGACTTCTGTTTGTTGGTTCTGACATTTTGTCTGTAACCAGCATAATGAAAAAGAATTATAACAGAAATCATGTGAGATATGCAAAAATGGGCTTAGCAACGAAATTCAGATTGAAAGGTAAATAAACCCTGTCTTGCCATTATATCTTGATTGTAGAAAGTCTGATTTATCCTCAATTCCAGAGGGTGGGATACAAATATAAGTATTAGTGATTGCCTTCTCTGTCTCAAATCGGGTTTCCAAAGTCTTTCTTTACATTCCATTACAGGATTTAAACAAAACTGCTCTCACAAGTTTATTTAAATTAGATAGAAAACGGCTTCCAATTACCATACCTCAAAGGTCAAGGTCACACTTGGGGTTTACAAAGTCAAAATTTGTAAAAACTTCTTAAGAGACTTAAACTAAAATTGATGGGTGTTAATTTGTCAATGTGGAGAATGTGGCTGTTGATAGTCCATTAAAAGAAGAAAGTTGTTTTCGAAGTAATTGAACAAATTTTCATTGCTACATTAACACACCGTTCAACCCGATAAGGTGAATGCCGTGGGTAAACCGACGGCAGTTGCTTGTGTACATGAACGTTTTTCGGCGAAACTTAGTATTGGCCTGTTTTTAACATTTTCCCGCAATACTTAGCAGACAAAAATATACATATTGATTCCCTGTTTACGTTATCCAATCCACTGACAAAACTGCATTCAACTGTACCAATATTTTAGTGTTAACGGCCGTTGTCGTTACCAAAATCTCCACGACGTACCAAGTTTAAAAGTAAATATCTTTCTAGAGAAAGCGAATTGGAAGCTGTGGTTTCAAATAATTACAGGGCAATTATTGAACTTTATCATGGAATCTTTCAAATATTTCAGATTTGGTAATAAAAAAGATATTTGCGGGCGATTCGTCAAATGACATATTTTGTCGCAAAATTGCACACTTTTTCTGCAATTTCTTTGTAAATAATATCCTGTGTGCATCGAGATTTCTTCAGTAGAGTCCTTAACAAACAGGGAATCATTATGTATATTTTTTTCTGCTAAGATATTGCGGAAAAATTTTAAAATCAGGCCAATACTCAGTTTCGCCGAAAAACATTCATGTACACAAGCAACTGCCGTCGGCTTACCCACGGCATTCATCTTATCGGGTTGAACGGTGTGCATTAAGTGCAACAAAAAATGAGCATTTTTTTTTCATGTAAAAGATTACCCTTTACTCCATGAAATGTGGCTGTTATTCATGGGCAAACAGTGTAGATCCTGATCAGCTGGCACATCCAGGATGTCTGATCAGGGAATAAAATGTTCGCTTTAAGATTCTTTGTTTTTTTTTCTGACCAATCAAAAAGCAACCATTGCAGATCAGATGGCACAAATGTACACTGGTTGCACACGGAATAAAACCTGCATTATATGAAATAAAGGGTTTATGTATTTTGTAAATTTTCTTGTAATGGATTTATAAACACTAGTGTTAAGTATACTGTGCTAACATTACGCTTTGCAGGTTTTAAAATCCAAGGAATTCCCAATAGTGGTGCGGTCTGGTTCTACAGCATTCAGGGTTTATTTCATGTTGCTTTTGAGACGGGGAATCTGACACTTCAGAAAGACTGTCTAACAAACCTTCAGGTAAATTCACTGTTATTTATTGCTCTAGGCAAAGTCTGTCAATACATTCCTTACATACACTTAACCCCTCGAAATGAAAACAAAACTACAACAAAACTACAGTCTGTCAGATCTTCCCAACAAACAGAAAAGCGTATTGGTCTCTTATCTAAAAAAGTGAAATATGCATATCAGGAATAGCCACACTCACAAAACACAGCCTCCACACACAGCAAAAAAGAAGAAGGGAAAAGAGAGCATGTTTTTTAATACATGTATGTCATATTCAAATAAGACAGCACAAACAATTAACAAAAAAGAGAACCCTTGGGGTTACTGCCTTTGAACGGTCAGTGCCAAAACAATTTGCCACCGGGGGTTTAAACCAGGTTCTAGGGTGCACCAACCTCACACTTGGTGAAATAACTCCAACCCACTAATCAGCATGCAAAATCACACAAACATACAAAACATAAGAAGCTAATAGCATTGCAAAGCCAAAGGGGTTGGTAGTGATCTTACTAAGACTAGAGCACCTGGAATCAAATCAGCTAGAACATGATAACAGGGATAAAAGAAACAAATCAAGCTTCTAGGTTGTTATACAAGATTTCCCTATAAACCTTCATAAACTCTTAAACCGCAGCCACCGTTGAGCAACCAAAGATGTAAGCATATTAAGTTTATCTAGTTTAAATTCATTGTTTGTTGGTTGAATTTCAATAAAACACTCTTCTTGATAAAGTAAAATAGCAATATGTTCCAATATTATAATGGCGATGTTCCAGATCAGCCAGCACAATCATGCTGTCTAATAGGTTCCTTCACTGTTCCTTCACTGTTTGCTTCCAGATGCATTAGGTTATTTCTGCCCAAAAAGCAGACGGTGTAGATCGTGATCAAAAAAGCTGATCTAGAGCTACAGAGGCTGCCTATGTGGTAATAGGTGTATCCATGTTTAAAGGGTTAAATTTGTGGTGATCACTAGCACAAGTTAGCTCCGATATATTATAGTTTTAGGTGATGACAGTTCATGTTTTTTTTGTTTATGTTTTAATTAGTATCATTACTATCAGCTAAATTTGTACATGCAGATAAGTAAACTTGTTTGCCATTTTAGAAAAATATATTACTTCCCTTTGTTATTTCTGACCTTTTTTGCCATCAGGATGTCTGACTAAACCATATGATAGGATTACTTGCCTTTGTTGCTTTCAGGATGTCTAGTTGAACCATAAAATGTAAATTACTTCCCTTTGTTGTTTCAGGATGTCTGACTAAACCAAGTGATAGAATTACTTCCCTTTGTTGTTTCAGGATGTTTGGCTAAACCAAGTGATAGAATTACTTCCCTTTGTTGTTTCGGGATGTTTGGCTAAACCAAGTGATAGAATTACTTCCCTTTGTTGTTTCAGGATGTTTGGCTAAAGCATTATCATTACCAAACTTTGCCGTCAGAAGGTATTTTGAGATATAAACATCTGAACGAAAATATGCAGAAAGAAGAAGACAAGTTACACAAACACTATCAAAGCAAAGAGCTTCAGGAGCATAGTTTTAGTACCACAAATAATTCATACTCAATTTCTCAAGAAAGTGACAACAGACAAAATGGTAGCCAAGCTTCACATCAGCCTGGGGCGTTTTGTACAGAACAAGTTACTGATTTTGTTAATATGGAAATGGATGCTGAAAATTTAAAAGTATGCAGTAATAGTGATCAACCAGTTAATGTGTCAAATCATCGACAAGAAGAAGTTGTCATAATTGAAGACTATAATGAAAATGTAGATGATAATGCCAAATTAAAAGACAAATTCGATTGGTATCCAAGTCATCAAGTTCAGGAACTCAGAGAGAATATTCTCAAATATTTTCAGAATTATTATACAAGTGAAACTTCTATTAAATATACAAGTTATGTGTTGCTTACTATGGAATATTTAGCGCACTTTGAAAACAGTGATACTAGTTCTTTAAATTTTACAGGTATGGTCCTTTTTAAATGGATGGAAGAATTTTTATTGCTTGTAAATACCGATGCTCCAACTTTGGAACATTCCCTGTGCTTTGAAATTACAGAAGAAAAATATATTTTACTTGGCCTAGTCAGTGATTGGTTGGGTAACGAGTATCATAACTTGGAATGTCAAATTGAGCAAAAAGTTAAAAAATTTAAGGAGCAAAACATTTTATCTATTTACTCTTTGCCTGCATCAGAGAATATTGTTAATACCTTATTTCCAGCTTTTATGAAAACATTTATTATGAACTGGCTAGGTTTCTCTGAGAAAGGAATCCAAGCTGAATCTTGCATGGATCACTGTTATACTCTTTCCAGAGTTAATTCAATGTTGAAAGAGAAAACTAATTTTCCGTTAGTGCAGCTGATGTTAGAGTTTGGAACTAACTGTTTGATATCAGGGATTACACATGTGGTGTTGTGCAGACTTAAAGCTCAGAGCGAGTCTGAAAATCAGGTTTCAGCTTTAAATTTAGACTGACACCCATTCATTTTTTACTTCCCTTACTCTTTGTAATGTGCACTTGGATATGAATAAAGATATGTGTTCGTAGTTTATAACTTTTTCTTACCGCTCGCACCTTGGTTTGTCTGGCAGATAAAATATTAAACTTAAATAACAATTACGGTAAGATGCTATTGAAACTATTCTAAAATGGAACATCTAGCTGGTGCTAGGATTGTTGTACTGTTTACTCTTTTCAGACAGGTTTTGTGATGCCCTTTTTAAGAAAAGGCGATACATAGGGATTGCTATGTCTGTCCGTCCCTCACGAATTTAAATGTTGGCTAAACTTTGCCATTTCCTAATATTTCTTTATGAAACTTTCAAAATATGTTGCTTATGACAACACCCATGTGATGATGACAAATTCTTGAGGTCAAGGTCACATTTGATGGAGTTATGCCTCTTTTTGTACTTGTATTTTTATGCCCCCAAAGGGAGGCATATAGTAATCGCACCGTCCGTCCGTCCGAAGTAATCTTGTCCTCGCTTCTTCTCCAAAACCGCTTGAGGGATTTCTTTGAAACTTCACAGGAGTGTTTGTCACCAAGCCTAGTTGTGCATATCGTCAGGAATTTCTGCGCTGATTTTTTTGGGCTGAGTTATGGTCCTTTTTAGCAAAATCTTGTCCTCGCTTCTTCACTAAATCCGCTTGAGGGATTTCATTGAAACTTCACAGGAGTGTTTGTACCCAAGCCTAGTTGTGCATATCCTAAGGGTTTTCTGATCAGATTATTTTTGGCGGAGTTATGGGCCTTTTTACCTTACCCTAAGGTAAATTTTGTTAACGCAATAGAGGTTACATTTTTTGTCCGATTGTCATGAAATTTGGTATGAATATTGATATTGATGATTTCTACACAAATTATTAAAATCATGTTGTTAAATTGACCAGGGGCCCCGCCCTGGGGATTTTAATTTTTATTTCTTTTAAATTCTGTTTTTAACCTTTGATTTTCTAGAGTTATTAACCAGATTTTGACACAACCTTTGTACCATCTTAAAATTCAATCTTTCCTGAACAATTCATTCACTGGTTGTTCAGTGATAAAATTTGAAACAAAAATTTTGGTAGCAGGGTGAAAATTTCAAGTGTCAAAATCCAATATTTCTACCTGTCTTCAGCTATATTAAGGTATGATGTTTACCAGTTTATGGTACAGTTGCTGGACAATGACCTGATGAACTGTGCTGCTTAGATCTGTGTTACGCAATATTAAGAACTTTGCTCTGGAAGATTTTATAGGGTAAATTTTGTCATTTTATGGATAATGACAAGTAAACTTTCTTACTTAATAGCACTTTGAAAATCAGGCTTTTCTGAATATGTTATTCACTGTTTGTAAGTAAAACAACAACAAGAACAACAACAACAAATTTGTAGCACATTCTCAAAATGTTAAGACTAAGATGTATACAGTGTATGTACACAAACTGGCAAGTTAAGGCCACACTTTTTTAGCTCATCTAGCCATGGGCTCAGCGTGAGTTATTAGGATCGATCAATGTCAGTTGTCCATCCGCACTTAGTTAGTTAACACCCTAGCGGTCACATTTTTGCCTCAATTGTTTTGAAACTTGGTCAGGATGTTTGTCCCAATGATTTCTCAGGCGAGTTCGAATATGGGACATCTGGGTCCAAAAACTAGGCCACTGTTACTAAAAATAGAATTTTCTTGTTAACACTCTAGCGGTCACATTTTTGCTCCGATTGTCATGAAACTTGGTCAGGATGTTTTTCCCAATGATTTCTCAGACGAGTTCGAATATGGGTCATAGGGTCCAAAAACTAGGTCACTGTTACTAAAAATAGAATTTTCTTGTTAACACTCTTGCAGTAACATTTTTGCTCTGATTGTCATGAAACTTGGTCAGGATCATTGTCCCAATGATTTCTCGGACGAGTTTGAATATTGGTCATCTGGGTCCAAAAACTAGGTCACTGTTACTAAAAATAGAAAAACCTTGTCCAGGCTGTAAATTTGTTATATCTGATTGGATTTCAAAATAACATGGCACAAATGTTCACCAGAACAAGACGCTCTGTCGAGTACAATACCCATGTCGGTTGGTCCAAGGTCAAGGTCACTGTTACTAAAAATAGAATTATCTTGTTAACACTCCAGAGGTAACATTTTTGCTCTGATTGTCATGAAACTTGGTCAGGATATCTGTCCCAGTAATTTCTCGGAGGAGTTGGAATATGGGTCATCTGTGTCCAAAAACTAGGTCACTGTTACTAAAAATAGAATTATCTTGTCTTGGCTGTAAATTGGGATCCTTTCATCTTTCACATTATATGCATGCAGTATGCTTTGTCTTCCACGAGCATATTTTTCATTACATATGTTTATTTATTACATATGTATACCTATTCAATTTCAAAGCCACATTTCGGGGGCATATGTCAATTTCAAGTGACAGCTCTTGTTTATTCTGACATAGCACCAGAGGGTGACACAAGTGTTCAACTGAACACCAATCTTGCTTGAACCGATCATTGTTGAGGAAGGAGTGCCCAGGGACCAGAAGAACTAGGTTCAGACTGAAGACCTTGAGGGTAGCTTGATGAACAGTCCATTCATCAAGATCTAGAGAAACAGATATGATGTGTTTCAAAGACTCCAGACAGAAAAATGAGGGTTGTGTTGGGCTGTTCATTATTAGTAGTATCGGGATGGCATGAAATTTTGTGTACTTAACAAATTCTACAATTTACAAGAAATTGTTATAAAACTTTTGAGTGTATGATCAGCATCTACTGGTAGTGTAGATGCACATGATAATCTTCATGTAACTTAGACCATTATGAACCAAAGGCAGACATGGGGAGAATTATTTTTAAAAGTAATGCATTAAATTAGCATTATTTGTCAAATTTGTGCATTAAATTAAATTAGCATTACTATAATTTGAGAAAGTAATGCATTAAATTAGCATTATATCAAAAAGTAATGCATTAAATTAAGCATTATTTTATTCTTAAGTGAACTGACAATAAATAAAAAGTCAACAATCAGTATAATATTATGTACAAAAGGGATCATCTTCCAAAAACAACAACCCAAAGTTTAATTTACAAAGCATCAATCTGAAAGTGTGAAAACCTTAAGTGACACCTCTAGAACTTACAACAAAACTTTTCTCAGTACAATATAGATTAGTACAGCTTTAGCTTTTTAACACACTTTAGTTATCTTTGATTTATTGCTGTTTTTCACACATTTAGTGTGTAGTATTGACAAAAGACTACACTGTCAACTTATTAAACTATTACGTCACCTGCATCTGCCGATTTCCTGAAATCTGACATAGCCTAAAATAACTTTACAATGAATCAGTAAGTAAAATTATAAATAAATGGTTAAAAGCATAACTTCATGTGAGTGAATGTAAGAGTTTTGTACAAGTCTGAAAGTTTTAGTTGATTTCGATGTTATCAGAACAACACTGAACTTCAAATGTCTACCAGTAACATTTTCAAGAATATTTAAGTGTTAGACAATTGGTGGGAAATATCTTGTCCAAATGAATGTGTACAGTGAAATGATTGAAATGTGCTGTGTTTGTTGACAGAGCTTTATAGATTTCTGGCTATTCATTCGTTTTTTATTGAGCATTTTCTAAGACAACTCAGCTTAAGAACTTGTGGCTAATAATCATAAAAAAATGTTCAAACTTTACAACATTCTGATGAAAAGGCTTGACTCTTATAGTCTGTACCTTGTTTTACTAATAGTGAACACATATCAAACTACTTAACTGTTATAATCATTTGTTTCTCTTGCTTTAAATAAGATATGTAATAGACTAATAACATATTAAATATTTAGAGCATCTTTGCATTAAAAAGTTACTATTAATATAAATATGTGAATGAATCATCAAAATCCAATAGTAAACAAAATCCAATTAATGCTCAATAATGCTAAGCATTACAGAATTTTTGGCATAGGTAATGCATTAAATTAGCATTAAAATAATGTTAAATCTGTTGCATTAACCATTACCTTTCATTACTGACAAAAAGTAATGCATTATTAATGCATTAGCATTAAAATTTAATTCGCCCCATGTCTGACCAAAGGTGTGCTTGGGATTTTCAAAAGCTCAAGTTAAAAGTTACATTGCATCAGTAGTATTACCGGTAATTACTAAAGTGTTAATTCTGGTCAGAATTAAAGCGCTTCAAATAAATAACATCCAGTTATCCATTTGCATTTATAAGGGAAGTAACTCTTCATGTGTTCTTCAGCTGGCCAATCTGATATCATATCATGTTGGAGAATCGAAATTAGGGATTAAACAATGATTGATTATAATCGAAAATTGATCATTTTTAGGATCGATTTATGATAATCGATTATGAAGTTTAATAATCGATCATCAGTTTGCTGTTCTTTAATCATCTTATAAGGGAGATCACTGTATCAGAACAAAAACAGTGTTTGATATATGACATAGATCAGTGTTATTTTGGTTTTAAATAAGCTTTGGAATATGTTCTCCCACTAAGTATTTCAAGAAAAAGACTCCTGTACCTGCAGCCTACACCCTATGCTCATATCAAATATGGTTACAATACATGCAGCCTGTGGGCTAGAAGTGTGGTTCACGTAAATGTTAATTCATACCAGAAAATACACCAATATCCTTTTGAGACCATACAGTAGTTCTATACAGGGCCCTTTTTTCACGATGGTAAGGACTGAATTTTGACCCCATTCCCTTCCCAAATTAATTTTTTTCCTATTTTTCAAACAAATTCCCCTCTAAAGAATTTCTTGTGTGTTTTGCATGCCTTAAGCAGAAGATTCTTAACAATATCATTTTGAAATTTGCGTTTTTGCTAAATAGAAAAAAAAGCATTATCATAACACATTATGAGTATTTTTGTTGAATATTAGTAAAGAATTTCTATAAATAAAATTCTCCTTTATTAAAGCAATAGCATGTACATTGTTATTGTAAATGCTTCGATTATATAATCGATGATTGATCAAAAAGGGTTGTTCGATTATTTCCGATGATCGATTATGATTTTTGTCTGATTATGAAACCCTAATCGAAATGCTTTTTACCAAATGTTTTACCCTTTGGAAAATAAGACAAACAAGAGCTAGGAGTTTTTAACTTTTTATCACTCAAGTGGGCTAGCACTTGCATGCATATGGCAAAAACATTGTTCATAATTTTAAACTACAAAATGTAGATTACATACTCATCAATAACAACCACTATCTTTTCTGTTACCAGAGCTCCAGTTAGAACAATTATGGTAAATATGTTTGGGTATTATACAGAATCCAGAATAATCCATACAATTCATTATCAAATCTGTGTAAACTTGCAAACTCTGCACTATGTTACAATTACATGTAATGCAGGAAACTTTCATTAGATATAGACTGAATTAAAACTCGGACAAAATTACAGTAAATTACATAATTGTGTTCTACAAAAGATCGCTAGCCTAGTCTGTAACCAATCACTAAATAGCCAATCACAGTTTGCAATGTCTAAAATGTTAAAATCGAGTTAGGAGATGCACAACAAGTTTGTGTTTCTTCAGCTGACAAGTCCACAGATCATCTGCTGTCAAGTTCATGTTTTATTTAATTAGCTGACAAGTTCATGTATCAGCTGACAGGTTCATGTATAATCTACAGACAACTTCGTGTATCATTTGCTGACAAGTTAATGTTTTATTTAATTAGCTGACAAGTCCATGTATCAGCTGACAAGTCCATGTATCAGCTGACAAGTCCATGTATCAGCTGACAAGTCCATGTATAATCTACAGACAGTTTCGTGTATGATTTGCTGACAAGTTAATGTTTTATGAGCTGAAGTTCATAATTTGCTGACAAGCATCATCAGCGGACAGATACTATCACCTGACAAGTTCATGCATCATCAGCTTAGTTCATTAATCATCAGCAAACATATCTTCTTCTTGTCGGATTGCCTCTCTGCTCGCTTTGATAATAGCACGGACTCTGTTCAGCATGTACTGAAAACAAAAGTAATCCTATAAGAAAACAATTCAAACACTGTACCTTTATACACTTAACAACTTTGCTAAGTATACACCTTTGTACTGGTCATTACTGGCTTGATGTTTGGGCTATTGCCCTTAAACTTTTAATAAACCATTCAATGAATACTTACTGATTTATTAGTAAAACATCATTCAAAATGACAGACAACTGACTGCTCAAAATTATTTAGAATACTGACACCCACAGAATACAAATTCACAAAATCAGTTAATAAAGCGTATGTTCAACTTAATAAATGAATTACGCGTACATATAAATGAACATTTGGAACCTAGAAATATGCTATTCTTCTATTTCTGTTAATTTAAATTCAGTTTATTCTAATCTTAATGTTTTATAACTGTTTATAGTCCAACCCACTTTTTGAGCAAATCAGTTTCAATGCATAAAATTTAGTCGCCTATCTTTTAGTTTTCCAATACGCTTGTTAAAAGATGACATTTTTATTGAAAGTTTTAGGGCAATAGCTCAATTATCAAGCCAGTAAGGTGTATACTTAGAAAAGTTGTTAAGTGTATAAACCATTGCAAAAACAGTTGAGATACTTTACAAATAAAATGGGCTGAAGGTTATAAAACTAAGATTGGAAACCAGTCTCAAATCTCAAGCAGCTGATTGGCTGAAATAGCAGCTGGAGGCCATTTCAGCCAATCAGATGACTGAGAATTGAGACTGGTTTCCATGCTCAGTTTTATAACCTTGGGCAATGATGTTTGTTACGGCTACACATTGAAAAAGCTGCACAATTGTCAGTACTCAATCATTTACTCCATTGGATATCCTTTCCCAGCCCGACCCTATTTTGTGTTCAAAAGCCTATAACGTACTAAAACGTTGTGAAAAAACGATGTTCTAAAAACGGACCCTAATTTGTGTCTGAAGACCGGTAACGTATTTAAACAGTATGAAATTTAACAGTTTTAAAACCCATAGCGTAATATTCCCGTCTCAACAGAAAAATAGCGTAAAAAAGCGGTATTTTATACTTAGTTTACGTATTTGTACGTTATGGTCGTTTTCATTCAAACCACATGTACCGCAAAACTACGTTATCGGTTTTGTATGTAAAAACAATGTTATACGGTAAAATACGTTTCGGGCTTAGTTCGTTCCTTTTGTCTCTGAACATTGAGCAATACATGTTTTATGTATAAAAACGTTTATAAACGTTCTTGTGCGCTATTGATATTTAACAAAACTGATGATACGGCAGTAAGTATAAAAGATTTGTACGTTTGTGTACGTTATGGTCGTTTTCTTTGAAATGACATGTACCGCAAAATTACGTTATAGGTTTTGTATGTTAAAAATATTATACGGTAAAATACGTTTCGGTTTTAGTTCGTTTCTTTTGTCTCGGAATATCGAGCAATACATGTTTAATGTATAAAAACGTTTATAAACGTTTTAGAACGCTGTCGATATCTAACAATACAGAAAATAGGCAGTGAGTATTAAAGACCTGTATGTTAAAATACGCTGTAGACTTCTATTCTTTATAAAAACTCATATGTTTAAATACCGTACCGTCTTTTGGTAGTTTTCCCTTTTACGAATTGGATATTACTTTCAAATCGTTTTTAAACGTTTAATTTGGCTACGGTTTCAGCAATATTTTAGCATTGTATGCTTCATTTCAAGTGGTTACAAAATATTAATGTAAACTTCAGCAACTAACAAAACAAGCTGTAAATAAAGCGATACACAAAACTATCAAATAAGCCTCTTACAATTTCCTATCTCACGATGACAGTTTTATCTGGACAGTGCTGTTTTACCGCTGAAATTCCATTCTACTTAGACAAATAGAACAATCGAAGAAAGAAATATTTTAGTTCTGGGAAATATGGAATAATTTAAGGTAAGTTATTCATCTATTTCATTAAAGACATGTAAGAAATGCTTAAGTAAAAGCATAATTGTATAAATATTTTATCTTTATTTACTATGTGATGACCATTTACGTCATTGTGGACTCCACTGGGTCAGTTTTTATGTAACCTGGAATTTTTCTTAATTGCCGGAAGGTGTCTGTACTGAGCCAGGTAAAAACTCTAATTGAACTAGATGACAGGATCCTTATTGAACATCTTTTTAAGCAGATATCAAGTGACTTACAAAGTCAAGAACAACCTAAATCATGTAGTTGACTAACAGATGAGTTGGCAAATGCATACTGAGTCAAGACATTACTGGAAGAAGGCTGATTAAAACAACAGGAAATGGAGATTGTATAACGCAGAGTCAATTATATTGAAATGTAAGTAAGGACAGAAATAATTAGTTCTTAATGACTAAATGAAAAAACAACATTTTTTAAGTTTCTGCTCGTCACACATGAACAATTTGCAAAAGGTCATTCTTCTGCAAATGATCAGTTAAATAACAAGAAATCGATCAATTAGGAGATCAATATCTAAAATGCCACGTACATCAGCAAGAGCTGAAATAGTTCTTCGTCACAATAGCAAAGTATAAGTTTAATAATACAATTGCAACTTGTCTTTTCTCTTAATTAAATTGTCACAAAATATGTTGACTGTATATTTCTTATTATTACCTTTTTTGAAGGAGACGAATAACTGTCCGAGAAGCTGCGAGCAGCAACTGCATTAGAATTGTATTTTGATAGGCAAAATATTTAAACAACCCTCACTTCCTTGATGTAATTAATCCTAAAGATGTGTCTTTAAGAGCAGACAGTTTAAAGTCAGTCAGTTCGACAGAGGGAGAACGCAAGTTGTACTGCGAAATTGGGGATTTTAGTTGTCAATTAAAGAATTAGCAAAATCAACATGTCAGAGGGGAAGCTGGTCATGCTTATGCTAGGTGTATCATCTGTTTTAAAAAAGAACACCATGTCAGTTTATTCGATAAGTTACAAGTCAATACATCCCCTGTTTCACAGCATGTTAAAGCCACTTCAAAATCATGTGAATATGGAAACAGTATACATAATGTGGACATAATGTGTGCAAGGGATGGAAACGTGGACAACAGAAAAGGCTCTGTATTTGAACAAAACAATTTTGCTCTATTGCATGAAGATTTATTTTAGGAACCGGATTTCGATGACGATAGCGTTGATGACCGTTCTGTCTTTGTCTTTAAAATACAGAGCTACTAACCAGAAAACCAGCAAAGGAAATGAGTTTATGTAAGCCGTACTCTCAGGACTTGTAGTAGATACCAAAATAGCTGAGTCAACTTCAGCAATTAAAACTGAAGACAATGTTATTGTTCAACAAAAGTAAAAGAAGTAGCGAGTCAAGCAATATTACCGAAATTCAAGAAGCATTTGACAAATAATTAAAAAAAACTTGGCCACCGGAAAGAGAACAATACACACCAAAGAACTTTGCTCAACAAAGAAAAAATATGTGAATGTAAAGACGTCTTAACGGCTAACAAAGAAAACATCTAGGCCACTTTTATTGCCAACGGCTAACGCACAGACAGTACCAAAAGATTTTGTTGAAGAAACGTATTCAACTCCAGACAAACTACCACTATGTGACATAAAAAAAATTCTAAAAAGGTAGAACACAAAGTAGGCAGTTCTTCTACTTTAACTGAAATAAATTATAAGGCGGATCTATATTGCCAGCACAATGTCCAGAGAAAGGTTAAGAAATATTCAGAGATACATCCGTGTATATAAGATTCCACATGAGATCCTTCATGGCTGGATAAAAAAAGGATCCAGAACAGTATTTCGAAAAGATCCACTGTACAAAATTTCGCCATTGATGGAGAAAATCGGAGAAAACAGTAAAGGGAGATACAATGAACACCAAGTAGCCGTGGATGAGGCAGTGATCAAATGCCACGCATAACACTGTGAAATTGTTGGAGCCCCAAAGAAACATGCTAAGGTTTAACGTTTTTTGTACTCGCAGATAGCCATTCTGGGTACCATTATGATTTGTGGTGTATCTACGTAAGCATAAATAAGTTGGATTACGCAACGCGTTGTAGAAAATCTCATGGAAGAAATATCAGACAGAAACCACATAGTATTTGTAGATAAATTCTATAAATCTGTGTCTCTTGCCTTATCCCTACTAGAATGGAAAAACATACATTTGCGGATCGTTGACAACTGATAAAAAAAATTGCCGAATTGAAGAAGTAAAAATCAAAGAAGAAAAAAGATGATCGAATAAAGAGTATGAAAAGACGCGAATATTTAACCCGTCAAAGACGACAGATTGGTAGCGACGGTTTGAAAGGACAATCGTCATGTATCCAACCTGAACGCTTATTATGACCATGTTAGAACACAGGTTTTGACACGGTCCTGCTTGATTTAAAGTAATTTTAAATATAAAGCTGTCGTTTTTTTTTTCAAAGTGATTGTCGGTTTTAAAGTGCATACTTTTATTTACCTTGTGTCAATAATGAAATTAGACATACAAAAGTTTCAAGCTTTTCGAGGCTTTAAGTGAATGGTGATTATTAAAGACTTCTTATTATTTTATTGTAGGTTCTGTCTCAGTTCGTTTATTAGCACTGCGGAGGTCTCCGAGGAAAAAGAAAATAAAGTGAATTTATGCTTACCAAGAAAGAAAAAACAGACATGAAAGAGTGGAAAAGCCTTAGAAATGACATTGAATTAACATGTGATAAAGTATTGTTATAAAAACAATATATACTGTATTTGTTACGATGGAACCTCTTTGATTAATCCAACACAAGAGTATGTTTGGTCTTACTATGCTAATTATCAAGCTTTCAAACCTAATTTAAAATGAACTCTCGTTGGATTTCATGCAAATTTAAATAACATTTTGAGCAGTTCTCCAAATGAATAATCGTATACATATCTAAACTCGTAAATATTTCATTCATTTAGATTGGCCTTAGACATTGAAGATACTAAAATACCAGAATATACTTAACGTGTGTCTGTCTAACACAGAAAATATAGATTAAAAGACAGTTCATTTAGAGAAAAAAATCAACGAAATTTTTTGTTTACGTTTGAGTTCAGTCTGTGAATACTCTAAAACCAGAGCGTAATAAAACGTTTATAAACGCTTGAGTACAGCATCTTCTTACAGCCCTATCCCCCCAAAATCGTTTAATTTTACCACAAACATATTCGAGTTATGGAAGACTACAACGTAATTAAACGTAATAAAACGTTTTATAACATCATCAAAAGGTTTGCTTACATTTATCTCAGTTGAAATCGTTTCTAACTAATGATTAGAACGCTTATTTACGTTCTGGTAAATTTCATCACATGCAGTCTAAAAAAACCTAGTACGTATTACATTGTGGTTACAA
Organism: Corbicula japonica; assembly: GCA_038501625.1. Classification (NCBI taxonomy): domain Eukaryota; kingdom Metazoa; phylum Mollusca; class Bivalvia; order Venerida; family Cyrenidae; genus Corbicula; species Corbicula japonica. The sequence goes on along the minus strand of JAZAYU010000234.1, from coordinate 275,249 downwards.
CGTTTTAAAACGATACGGGTTTTTAAAAACAATGTTTGTACAACACTTCGAGTGACCCGACCCGTAGCGTATAAAAGCGGTTTGAAAAAACACAACAAACGACCCAGAACGTAAAAATACGTAAAGTAATTAATTTAATTTAACTTAATTATTTTTAAGAAGGCAAACTATTTTATCAAATAACTTGATGCAAAAGTTAACTACATACAAAAACAAAACGTTTTTACTCTCGTTCGAAAAAAATCACTCTCTAATCTATTTTTTAATAATTTTTATAATAGGTATATAAATTTGGGGTTTCGCGAAATTAAGCTAATTAACATTTTAATTAACCAATTAACAAAACACTCGTTTTTTAATTTTAAGTCTCACGTGATCAATTTAAAGAAGATAAAAATTCCAAAATGATAATGATTAAAATTATTGACTATGCCCATATCATCAACCTAAAAATTGACCAGTTTGGACAGGAAAAACTGAAAATCCGTCGGGCTTCCGACCACAAAACGATACCCGTTTTTAAAAGTGAGAAATTTCAGGACGTTTTAGTACGTTATAGGCTTTCATACACAAAAAAGGTCCCGTTTTTAGAAACGCGATTTTTTGTACTGTTTAATTACGTTACGGGCTGGGAAAGGATATGGTACAACATTGGATATGACTGTTATCCATGGACAAACAGTGTAGATTTTGATTAAACAGGTTATTTCTAACCAAGAAGCCAACAGTGTATATCAGATATCCCATGTAGTGTTAAATAGCTATCGATATGAAAATTTTTATTGTAAACCAATTTCACAACACTAAGAATGTAGCCAACTTAAGCAGTCTGATATTCCCTAATCCCTTTACATATCTAAGAGAAACTTATATTCCTCAACCCTAAAACAACAACAAAGCAGCTTGTTTTTAAAAAGCTGTAAAATCTTTATAGAAATACTCACTGAAGACACATTTTTCTGAGGTACCGTCACATTAGGAGATGCACCACCATTAACTTCAGGTTCAGAGGCTGATGGAGTTACACCCCTTGATGATACAGAGGCTGGAGTGCCTTCCCTTGATACACTTCTGCTTGATGGAGATTTGTACCTCCTTTGTGAAGAGGCAGGAGAACGTGATCTAGATCTTGATTTTGATAAGGACATTGACCTTGACCTTGATTTTGACAATGCTCTGGATCTCAGCCTTGTAGGTGATTGTGACACTGACTTTGTTGGTGACCTTGACATTAAATTCACAGGTGATGTTGACCTTGATTTATTAAGTGACCCAGATCTTGATGGTGACCTTGATATTAATTTGCTCTGTGACCTTGATCTTGAGTCAACTGGTGACACAGAATGTGAAGGTGACCTTGATATTACTTTGCTATGAGACCTTGACCTAGATTTCGTCAAAGACCTAGATCTTGACCTTGAAGATTTTATCCCTATTTGCAAGGTTGGTGAAAAGGACCTTGACCTTGATTTACTATGTCTTGAATTATGTGAGCTGGTGCTTGAGACAGATGTGCTTCGCTTCCTTTTCCTGGGTGATGAATGTACCGAAGACCGTGTGTATTCTTCTAGTGAATCTATATCAGGGGGCTTGGATGGTGATCTGAAAAGAATTAAGGACAACATCAAATACTGTTAGAGAACACTTAAAGGAATACGTTCGGCTGATTACAACCTTTGTTTAAATGATAAGATGTATTTTGAATAATACAATTTTCGTAATCAATTGATGACGACGAATACGATAATTGTAAAACTTTCTTTTAATTACACTGATAATCGTTTTTTCGAGCGTAGCATGAGGGCGGCCATTATTGACATCTCGTTGTCTCGCGAGAGATAAAACAACGAGGTGTGACGTCATTTACACACTTCCGTTTCATAAAGAATATACGCAGAGATGAATGCAGGCAAATTTATTTATATGAAAACATTGCTATATGCGGGAAAATATTGCAAAAGGAGCACAAATATGAAAAAATCACATTATAGTTTTAGTGTATTGAGTGTTTTTACCTTCTTATCTTACATTTTGCTCAAGTTATTGCATCGCTCACTAGGATTCAGAAGACAGTATGTTAAATGAGAATGTGATACGCTACGATCGCTTTGAAATTTTCCTTTTAGTATAAATTAACATTGAGTTTTCTATTGTCCCTTCACGTCTCCTCAAATTAAATATGTCAATTAATTTTTTTTCACACCATTTTATTATTTCACCCGATCTTCTTCGGAGCAAGCTGGCTAGTGAGATTAACGTATCAGTTAGAGGCAATTAACAATAACACGGACGTGTTAAAACTTGTACCACTCAATGTGCAACATTAAATTTTATAATTAGATTTAAGAAAGAAATATACAATTTTACAGTAAATGTTCGTTTTGAAGTATTGAGCTGCACTCAACCCCAGGCTTAGCGGCGTGTAGATTAATATGCATTTCAATTAATAACCATGAACAAGCTTAATCAAACCGGGCCTGAAACATTTTCATATTTGTCAGGGTTCGGTGACTTTCAAAGTTCCCTTAAATTTTCAAAAATACATTAATTCAATTCAGGGCCTTCCCCAGGACATTGTGACACCGGTATGCCTTAATTTCTTGACAAACTTATATGGGACGTTTGATCTGCCGGATACCTTTAATCTTTGTCGGGATGGCTTCATACTCAATAAACAGCTCAATGTCCCCCGAGCCATTTGCACTGTTGTGGGAAACACCAACCGTTTACAACCCCAGACAAATATCTGACAAGCTCTAAATTCGCCGACATCCGTTTATTCAAATTCGTCGTGTCATAAAGTTATTGTGTCTTCAGGTCGCAAATGAATTTACAGATCAAAAACGTTACGGTAAAGCAAATTAGCCAATGACGATCAATTTCTCTACTTTTTTTCTGGGTAAACTCCGCCTCCCGATTAGTATGCATGTTGGTGTCTTTTGATTGCGCGGACCACCTGAAGTCGGGTAACTATTACGAAAACGATACGAATATAATTATCGTATAATTATTCTTTTTGCACCAGGAGAAAAACATAAATATGTGAATTTAGTGAAAACAAGAATTATTCGACTGTTGAATAATAAATTCAAGAAAGATGTATTTTCAGGGATCTATGTATTACTTTTTTTTTTTTAAAAGTCAATGGTACTTGTTAATACAAAATGAAAAAGTGGTTAATGTGATCGCTTCAGATGCCGCATACAACAATGACTCTAGATCGCTGAATTCAAACGTTTACCTCCAATTTAAGGACATCGTGTATATACGAAGTAAACCCATTTTGGCCGAAAAATCTGCCAAGTCGATAAGGAAAAATATTTTACACCTATTTATTTATTTATTTATTTTATTTCACCTATATATTGGCCTCACTACTCTTAAACAAGAAAAAAGGTTACAATGTGCTACAATTCTCGGCATTCTTTTGTAATTAATGGTGGCATAACAAGCAGTTTCTTTCAATCTTGGCTAATTCAGTTTCAGAATTTTCAGGCTCAAAATCATACACTATTATATATTTGTTAAATGAATGAATATTCCATGGTTGAGAATGATAAGAATTGGACATTAAATGGAAACGATACGAACCGGAAGTGTGTAAATGACGTCATCAGCAGGTGCGCTCATCGAAAAGGAAACAAACATGGCGACGGTCATAGATGCCCGCCGATTTTGCAAATAACGGATCTTTGACAGGAGATAACTTTGTCAATATTTAACATAAAATAAAGTTCTATACGTCAAAATGATGCATACGTAACGCTTAATAACATAGTACTGGTGAAATCCAGCCAAACGTATTCCTTTAACCATGAAGTACCCAGAATATAAACCATAGAAACACCTGTAAGGCAATTTCATAACAAAATGTATTATCTTGCTCTCCTCATTGTAAATCGTTTACTTCACCAAATATGTATAAATATAGGTTATTGGTTACCAAATATTTTTTTAACTTATTTTTCCCTTTTTTTTTAAACTTTTTTTTCAGAAAACAGTATTTTCAAATTCTCACCTGAAAGGTGAATCTTTGTAAGTTGTATCAGTGTCTGTAATCTGCCCAGGTTCTGGAGTGCTCTCCCTTGTTTCACCTTCTTCCAGAGGCTCTTCAGTTTCTGCTCTACTTCCTGCAAGGGAGCTTACTCTTGAATTCTCATTGTCAAGAACAGTAACCTTTGGAGAGTCGATAGAAACGGAAACCTCACAAACCTCCTTTGCTTTTCTCTCCCTGGATCTGAAATATATCGAGTCATTTTTGAAAACATACCTGAAAACATTCAATACAAATACTTTAAATAATGACTTTTTGATGATAAACAGTAAAAGACTGGTAGGGATAGTACCCCATCTCTGAACTGATCAAACACAAGCACATATTTTCAAATTGGACTTGTTTTATTTTATTGAATTTTAGTTTTCGTATTATTCTTTGATTCTGGCTAAGCTGTATAGAAATGAGAACGACTAAGACTGATATGCTGGGATGTTAAGCTCTCAACTATCATTTTATGACATATAACTAACAATATATTCAAGCTTTACTCAAGCTGTATTTCTCTTATTAAAAATATTAAACTGAAAAAAAGCAACCAACAATCAACAAAAAGGTAAGATACATTAGTTGAAGTGTCAATTTAAAAGATCTTTTATCTATTTTGAAAACCAATAATATGATTTTTTGGGGACTTGAGTTATACAAGAATTCAACTCATCATAAACCTATTCATCTGCATAAAGACTTCAAATGTTTCAACTGAGACTTATAAACTTTGAAAATCCTTTCTTCAGAGAGAAACTTCTTAGGTTTAAGTATAGCAGCTTTTTTCTGCAAAGAGCAAAAAAACCTTTTAAAATTCTAACCTGGATCTTTTCTTCTTTTTCTTTGAACTTTTCTTATGGTGACCAGACTCATCCTTTTTTGACTTTGGTGATCTTGACCTTTTCTTTTTCTTTGATTTTGATCTTGCAGGTGATTTTGACCTTGACTTCTTCCTAGAACTTTTGTCTCTCGACCTTGACCTTGACCTATGTTTGGAGGCCCTTGAGGGTGACCTTGAGAAATTACTCCTCATATCCAGGTACCTTGGTGGAGGTGGTGGGGGAGGAAATCTCAAAGGTGATCTATAATTATACAAAGTTGTATCAGTTATTAAAACAAAATCAATATCTTTTTTTTTTCATTTTTACATTTTTAAAAGCAGCATTTACCTGTAAGTATTCAGTTACTTTGTCTTTAAAGTATCTATTCTGTTCCATCTAAAGTGATAAACTAATTTTTTGGTTAGATTCACAGTACCATATGTATCCACAAAGTGGAAATTACTGGAATCCCTGATAAACAGTACTCTAAAATACTTTGAAATGCTATTGGCCTCACACACCATGTTGATAAAAACTTTAAAAAGCCAATTGTGTTTTTCTAGTCTGAAACACAAAATTAATGCATATGTTGAAAATTTTGGTAATTTTTTTTTATCCGACATCAAAAGTAAGGTGTGTTATTCATTTAACATTTTAACATTAAATAATATGACAGCATTGAAAAGTTAAGCAGACTTAAGCTTGACTGTGATCAAAGGATGTTGTTACCACATTTAAACCTGCACCAACCTTCTGACAACATTATAGGCACTTGGTGGGGTTGGTGATCGCTTCCTTTTCTTCTTTTTTGACCTTGACTTTGAATGTGACCTAGACCGTCTTGACCTTCCCTTTCTGTCATGTGACCTTGACCTTCGATCTCTAGAACGAGATCGATCTCTGTGTTTGTGCTTGGATTTTGTATGTGATGTCTTTTCATCTTTAGACTTGACAGGTGTATCTGTTCCACAAGTAACAGGATCAGCAGTTGCTGCTGCTGCTGCTGCTGCTGCTGAAATCATTTTAAAGGGTTTCATTTTTTTTCATGTTTGTTTTTAACTTAAAAATTCTAGACCATCTAACTAATTCTTCACGTTTTTTTCATGGATAAGGCTTATATCAGTTGTGCTACTTGTTTTGCTCCCAATCAGTCTGCACATCTGTGCAGTTTGATAAGGATCTACTGTTTGCTTTTTGATTCATCAGATTATTTCTGAATAAAAAGCGACTGTGTAGATCCATATCAGACTGCACAGGTGGCTGCTCATGGTATTAAAAGCATACTATGAAGAAAACGTTTAAAGATTAACTATGCTTAAATTGGTTTTCATATTATTTTTCATTATTAAACAAATCTCTCATTAACATTTTTTTATGCAGAATCCAAACATTTTCCACAATTGTAGTTTGGAAAAAAAACAACCAAGTATTTTTTGCTTAATTTCGGTTACACTTACTGACAGCTTGACTTTCCTCTGTGACTTCATTTTTGGACTTGAGTAGGTTGATAAACATGGCTGCCTTCTTCTTTCTCTCAGCTTGGATCTGTTTCTCTTTGTCCACCTGAGACAACTTCTCTCTGGCTGAAGCTGCCAATCTGTCCTTCAGTCTTTGTTCAGCTGTAAAAACAAGAATTTTGTTAACTCTTTCCTTCATATATATGAATTTTGGCATGGACGAACAGTGTAGATCCTGATCAACCAGCACATCTGCAGGCTCTGATCAGGATCTAAACTGTTTGCTTTTTTTATTTATTGGGTAATTTCTGATTAAAAAGCAAACAGTGCAGATCCTGATCAGATGGCATGGATGTGCCGGCTGATCTGGATCTAAACTGTTTGCAAATGTGATAAAATGCATATTTATGGAGTGGTTCTGAAAAGTAAATGATGCTGCAAACAAAAAGGAAGTTTAGTTAAGGCAGGTTCGTCTGTATTTTTAAAAGTAATTTTAACTGCAAATCAAGCCGATAATTAGTTGAAACTGAACCAAGTCTCCAAACTGACCATTCACAAGATGGATGTTCAAAGACTGGCAGCATGTTGGAAATAAAAAATGAATGAAAAATTAACATTTAAGTAATAAATGTAAATTAGTAAGCTACAGCTTACCAAGTTTTCTTTCAAGGTTTTCACTGTTTTTTACACTAGTGCTTTGTTCTGCATCCTTTACAGGTGTGCTGGTACCCGAAACACTGCCGGACTTGGATCTCTTTGTGTCCCTTGTACTGTCAGAATCTATAGAGAACAAGACATTTTTAAGCCAATAAAACTAAAGTCTGCACAGCTTGCTCCTATTTTATTTAAAATGTGCATTTAGCTAGATGAATCTGAAAATTTTCTGCAAACATTACTATGCAGTACATTGTATATAATGGATTCAACAATCACTTGTTTCATATTTGTTAGTCAAAAGAACTGCAGATCAAATAGGGATAAAGAATGTATGTTAACTAAAGCTGGAAACCAATTCTGAAACCAAAGTTACAGATTGGTCACTTTTGAGACTGATTTCCAGCTGAACCTATCAGCGGTTTAAATTTGTATATTGGTCATCAGATCTTTGAATTTAGGGTAAGATTTTCAATTAAATAGGGCCTCCAAAGCAAAACACTACCTGACACTGTAGTCCCATGGGTGATCAAGGGATGCAAGTGGGCAGGCGTTTAATTTTGTCTAAAAAAATTAAAACAGACAAGTGTAGGAGACCAAAACAAACATACTGTATTTATGTTAATTCAGTAAAAAGAACCATGGTATAGCATTTGTTTTTTGAAATGTAATTCACCAGCCTACTACTCAATTAAAATGCTCAAGTTGTATTTTTTTGGCTTGGTAATTGTCAGTTGTTTCGGTAAGAAACTCTCTAGCTTTAACATTTAATAGAAGTGACCATCAGAGCCAAGTCAAACTTGTTTACCATTTTCATCCCCAGAGTCATCATACTCAAACACTGGCTTCTTCTCGAGTGTTGTCGAGTCCTGTTCTTTGTTTGCTTTCTTAAGCTTAAACTTCACTCCTTTTGCCAACAGTTCTGCCTTCTCTTGTTCCTTCTTTTTCTCTTCTGCTTCCTTCTTCTGTTTTTCTTTATCAATCTCCTTATTATAAATATTCAAACATGATGTAAT